>ARYC01020852.1:0-12138 GCA_000711775.1 Oxytricha trifallax
TTCATGATGCAATGCTCTAACGAAGAGAAAAGCTAGAGTAAAATAGAGATCTCGTTATAGAAATGAGACCCGAGTTCGTGGACGCTATCAGCAGATGCCTTAACTTTAGCAGTAAGTTTACTCTCTCTTAATTTCTTGTGTAGCTGAGCGAGGTAAGGCTGTGAATCTCGATAAGGATTCATCTAAATGAAAAAGAACCCGTGAATAGTTAGAGGAGGTAAAGGATTATGAAGATGCTTTGAAATAAGATAAGCAAGAATTCTTGCAGTAAACTAAAAAGTTGAAGCAATAACATGATAATATGGAAAGTGAGTTGCTTGACTTACGCAAGATGAAAGAGCAGTTTATGCAAGATGGTAACCTGCAGAATATGCAAAATCAGTCTCCAAACGTGAGACAATGAGTGTTGCTGCTTCTATTCCTCCACGATTCTCTATATGCTATTAATAGCAAAGACTTGAATATGGTGAATTTCTTTAAAAAATTAAGATAAATCTCATATTCTTAATCTTGGTTTTCTCTCTGAATTTCTATGATTTATGTCGCTTTTAAAGTGCCTTCTCTCGCTTGATGCCTTCTTCAACCAACTTTGCATTGTCTCTTCACTCTCTGGAAGCTCTGTATAAGTGCAAGTAAATGATTTATCTCTAGCACTGCGACGAGTATTAAGTTCTCAAGTCTTAGTTTATTCTTTGATAAATTCAAGCTTTTGTTGATTTTTCATTTCTCTCTTATTATGACTTTTTTTACTACCTCTACTTTTTGATCTCTCTCTGCTTTGAGCCTTAGTAATTTCATGGTACTACCGCTTTAAGTTATTCTGTACCAACTACTATACCTGGTTGAATGGTTTATCTTGCAGCAAAGGATTTTAACTCATCTTCTCTTCAATAAGTTCTATGAGAGAAGGTTAATAAAAACCCAACTTACTTTATTCAACTTATTCTTCATTTTATTAAGGCTCTTTTTCTTCTTCAAGATTTTCTTGCTTCACTTCTTCAGCTGGGTTGGTTCCTTCACTGTATGCTTTCTCAGTTAAAGCTACAAGATGTTAAACGATTTCTTTCACAATTTTATCTTGCTCCTAATCGTTTGAAAGTTCTGCAGAAATTGATTCTTAAGGCACCTTATTTTATTCAAGAAAATTTTCCATTTCTTCTAATCGATTTTACAAAATTGATTATACTTAATTATGCTTTCGATCAAGAATAAGTTCGATTTCTCTCTGTTCATATATTATTAGCTGCTCTTCACTATCTTTAGAAGCGTATCTATAATAATACTCGTTACCACCTGCCTTTAGTGTTAAGTCTGCCAATTCTACCAATAATTTATTCTTCAGATCGTTTTGAAAAAACATCAGCAATAACTAAATATGAACCTCCATTTTAATCGATTTCATCATTTGTTTGAATGTCTGTTCCTCTTCCCTGTGATTCGTTAAGCAAATAAACGCCATAGTTTTTGCTTGCATTCTTCAATAAATATCTGCCTTCAATCCCAGATTCAATTGCAGCAGCTTAAGAGTGGGTGAAACTTTTGAAATCAAAGTTTGAATTCTAAAAACCTTTTTCAATAGCGCTATAATTTGTTGAAGCAACAAATAAAACTGGTGAAATAGCTACTTAATCCTTTATGATTTCTTTTATTTTCTGTAAGTATTCTCCTTAATTTGAACTTATCAACAAGTCAGGCAACTAAGTTTTCTTATCTCCTTACAGTTTATCGAGTGTAGGGAACACCACAGGTGAGCTATGAAAAGATAAAATTAAGACAATTTTCTTCACTTTGAGAAAGATGGCTTCCTGAAAATCCAATAATACATTTTGCTTGCTTGTTAAAATTTAGCTAATTAATAATGTTTTCACTGGAGCCATCGAATAAAATCCAGTCGTATTCATCAACAAGAACGATACTCTCTTACCACACACTCATGAATTTAGCTACCTTCATTTATTTCTTGAGTTGGGGTTGAGTGAAAAATAAATACCTGCACTTTTTGCGAAGAAATTAAAGTTTGAATCAAGTTTCATTGCACTAATAACTTTTTGAAATTTATTGAAATCCCTCTGCACTAAGTGTTCATTCTTGCCAACTATGATGACGGATAGCTTGGTTTTAAGAGCTATAAGAATGCTAACGCAATACAAATTAAGGTCTTGCCATTACCAATACCAAAATGTATTAAATGGTTTGCTTGTAGATTTTCACAATATAATCAATGCACAAAATTTGAGAACTGTATAATTTAAAGCCAAGATTCTGCTGTAACTTTTCTAAGTCAGCACTCACACTTAATCTTTCATTTTGAAGCTTTTAATTGAAATCTGAAGCTAATTAATGAAAGATATTTGCATTATCAAAGAGTTAAAGTAAATCTACGATTGTTTTATCAGAGAATGCTTCCATATTTCGTGGTAAGTTTAAGATTCTTTGAATTTCAGAACTATCTCCATTAAGACAATTCTCAATAATATTGTTGTTGAGACTTACATTTTTTTCAATTTAAGCTTCTATAATTTACTGCTAAAGCTTCTAAATTTGAGAAATCTTACCAACCCACTGCACATCCCTGCTCTACAACCTTTATGCAAGCTTTCATTAAGTATACCATAGTGTTTGAATCAATAACTTCTTACTTCTGTAAGAAAGTAGCCCTGGTAATTTAAATATATTCTTTGAGTATGTCAACTGTTTGAGAACAACTAAGAGCACAAATTTTAACAAAGTATTCAGTATATTCAACAGGAATATCTCTGATTAAGTGCAAGCCACCGTCTTGCCTGAGTAAAGTAATGAAAGGCACATTCAAAATAAAGAATGAAGAAGGTATAAGCTTCTAAACTTAAGAATCAATTTCAAAAACTGACCAAGTTTAACCCATTAATTGTAAAATATAAGGGGGAGTAGAATCTAATTTCTGCACCTAAGCAAGCTGTTTTGTGAATGCTGATACGTTATTAAAGAATACATAGTTTGCTAAACCTAGAGCCTGTCTTGTATTAGGCGAGCGTATTAATAACAAGATTAATTCTTGAATTAATTCATCTTCAACTGTTAATCTTTCACCCATAGAATAACCAAGAGCAGCTAAAAAGATACGTGGCTTCGAATCTTAATCTATATTATTATTGCTTTGAATTAAATCCACGAGCAATGAAAACAAGTTGCACTGCATTTATTCTTCATTAGCGTTCTCAAAATTGTTAAGAATAAAAAAAGTGATTAAGTGTTTCGAGTAACTATTTCTTGCAGAATGCAAGACCTTTAATAATATTTAGATTTTTTGAAATTTTCTGAGTGTTATATGAGAATTTCATGGCCAATGATCGAACCATAGTTAATAAAAATTTGAGGTAAGGGTTCTTTATTTTGTTTTTAATCGCTTGCAAAGCTTACGTTAGTAGTGAGTCACTCTCCTTGACTTATTCGTAGGTTGCAGTAACTTCAAGAGGCTCTGAAATTAAAGATTTACTTATAGAGCTGTGCTTCACCTACTTTGGTTTATAGTTATTTACATACTTTCTCACAAACTACTTAAAATCAAAAGTTTTATTATAACCTGCAAAATCCGGCTGCTAGAGCAGCAATTTCAAATTATAGTTGTTTTAGTGCAGAAATTCTTAGCACAATTGATTTTAGCACTATCTCGAGCATTTTAATACTCAGATTTAATACCCTTGATTTTACCAGGATCATCAAAAATTGAATCGGAAATATGATTTTCAAAAATCCAAGGGAAGTTTTATTGTTCGGGTGCCTTTCTTGGCACTTGTAAATCATTAATACCTTCTAAATAGAAGATAATATTGAGAATTTAAGCTTACCAAGACTCGGATTTAAAAGTTAGTGAAGGTCGATTTCAGAGTTATTCTAAAATCCAGTGACTGGATTCATCTAATTTATGCTATTTTAATGATTAATTCGATTGGATTTTAGTATTAAACAGCTGGATTATTAAAATTTCGACTGGATAATTGATCCTTAACTATATAAAAAATCACAATTTTGCTTTTATCTTCCAGATTTATTGAAATCTCATAGCCAAACCAATTCAAATAATGATTATTCACTATAACTCATTAATCAAGTAGCTTAGAGTTGCAAGGAGGTTAGTGGCTGAAGAGCTATGATAATTTTTTTGATTTTTCAAGATGGGCCAAAGCCAAAATTGGCTTTTTGAAAAAATGTCAAAATCCGCGGTAACTTTCAAAATTCAAATCTTTCCCCGTCCATAACTGAAGTATAGCCAGTAGAAATGTGAAGACGGGAATAGATAGAAGTTAATGGCACCCAAAAAAAAAAAATCGAGTCGCCAGTTTGGACCCTGAAAAAGGGCCTTTGGCTTAAGCCAACACGCTGGATTATAGGGGTCAGGTCAGTATGATAGTATACCAATCTTAAAAAATCTCAAGAACGGCCCCGACAACCTACTGGATTTATGGTTGCTATGAACTTAAAATTAAAAACCACACTAATACAATCATATAAATCAAATCATAATCAAATTTTGTATAAGCTACGATAAAGTCAACCCTTCTTTTTGCATTCTCTGAATCGCCTCCCTCAAATTAAGTTAAAATCTGTACTTTTAAATTTCCTTATTTATCGATATATTAAAAACTTTTTATCAACTTATAAATTCTATGTGTACATACGTATTGGGGTTTATATATATATATTATCGTACTTTGAATATACCGAAGACTTCATCATGCAAGTAAGAGACCGAACTTTATTAAATTTAAGATATTCCCTATAAATATCATGGGAAAAAGCAGTTTATAGTAATTTACTTATCCAAATACGAAAGAATTTTAAGCATTTTAATCTACTTTGTCAACACTCATAAAACTTTTTAATTTGCCAATTCCAGCATAAGGTCGCATAACAAGTAATAAACTTCAAGTTGCGATTGAAATTAGTGTTAAATTTGGGCTGAGCGATTGATAAAAAAATTATCACCTGACTTCTAAATTAATTGAGTAATATTGAAACTTGCTACAAGTAATGGAGAAAAAGGAATCTTCATATCAGCACTACTTTTAATTGCTTTGAATCTCTCTTCAAAGTCTTATTTGCATGTTTTTTATATAGAGTTTATAATTTTAGTGTCTACTCTAGGTTCTCTAACTTTTAATATCAAGGTATTATCTAAATAACTTTTTGAAAGAATGATCGCTGCCCATCATAGTGTTGAATTGCAAAAGTTCATTGCAAATTCTCTAAAAAGTTTTTTATCTATGAATCATGCTTTGAAGTTTGCTAGCTGCTGGAGCAATTGCTGATATGCTTAAAATAAATGCTATCATAATTTAATATTTCTATGAATTCCCAGAATCGTCTAAAATGAGTTTTTCAAAGAAGTCATGGCACTGTACATTATAGAGATTTTCAAACTAGCAATCAAATCTTTAAATAATTCTATTATCAATGAATCAAGTATAAATGTAAAAGCTCTTAAGGTCCCATTGCTGATGTCTATAATATATATATATAAATTATCGTACTTTGAATATCCCAAAGACTTCAGCATGCAAGTAAGAGACCGAACTTTATTAAGTTTAAGGTATTCCCTATAAATATCATGGGAAAAAGCAGTTTATAGTAATTTACTTATCCAAATACGAAAGAAATTTAAGCATTTTAATCTGCTTTGTCATCTCATAAAACTTTTTATTTTGGCAATTCCAGCATAAGGTCTCATAACAAGTTATAAACTTCAAGTTGCGATTGAAATTAGTGTGAAATTTGGGCTGTGCGATTGATGAAAAAATCCCCCAAATGACATCTAAATTAATTGAGTATTATTGAAACTTGATGACAAATAATGGAGAAAAAGGCAATTTCATATCAGCACTACTTTAAATTGCTTTGAATCTCTCTTCAAAGTCTTATTTGCATGTTTTTTATATAGAGTATAATATTTCAGTGGCTACTCTAGGTTCTCTAACTTTTAATATCAAGGTATTATCTAAATAACTTTTTGAATGATCGCTGCCCATCATAGTGTTGAATTGCAAAAGTTCATACAAATTCTCTAAAAAGTTTTTTATCTATGAATCATGCTTTGAAGTTTGCTAGCTGCTGGAGAAATTGCTGATATGCTTAAAATAAATGCTATCATAATTTAATATTTCTATGAATTCCCAGAATCGTCTAAAAATGAGTTTTTCAAAGAAGTCATGGCACGGTACATTATAGAGATTTTCAAACTAGCAATCAAAATCTTTAAATAATTCTATTATCAATGAATCAAGTATAAATGTAAAAGCTCTTAAGGTCCCATTGCTGATGTCTATACTATATATATATAAATTATCGTACTTTGAATATCCCGAAGACTTCAGCATGCAAGTAAGAGACCGAACTTTATTAAGTTTAAGGTATTCCCTATAAATATCATGGGAAAAAGCAGTTTATAGTAATTTACTTATCCAAATACGAAAGAATTTTAAGTATTTTAATCTGCTTTGTCAACACTCATAAAACTTTTTAATTTGCCAATTCCAGCAAAAGGTCGCATAACAAGTAATAAACTTCAAGTTGCGATTGAAATTAGTGTTAAATTTGGGCTGAGCGATTGATGAAAAAATCGCCAAGTGACTTCTAAATTAATTGAGTATTATTGAAACTTGATGACAAGTAATGGAGAAAAAGGAATCTTCATATCAGCACTACTTTTAATTGCTTTGAATCTCTCTTCAAAGTCTTATTTGCATGTTTTTTATATAGAGTTTATAATTTTAGTGTCTACTCTAGGTTCTCTAACTTTTAATATCAAGGTATTATCTAAATAACTTTTTGAAAGAATGATCGCTGCCATCATAGTGTTGAATTGCAAAAGTTCATACAAATTCTCTAAAAAGTTTTTTATCTATGAATCATGCTTTGAAGTTTGCTAGCTGCTGGAGAAATTGCTGATATGCTTAAAATAAATGCTATCATAATTTAATATTTCTATGAATTCCCAGAATCGTCTAAAATGAGTTTTTCAAAGAAGTCATGGCACGGTACATAATAGAGATTTTCAAACTAGCAATCAAAATCTTTAAATAATTCTATTATCAATGAATCAAGTATAAATGTAAAACCTCTTAAGGTCCCATTGCTGATGTCTATAATATATATATATAAATTATCGTACTTTGAATATCCCAAAGACTTCAGCATGCAAGTAAGAGACCGAACTTTATTAAGTTTAAGGTATTCCCTATAAATATCATGGGAAAAAGCAGTTTATAGTAATTTACTTATCCAAATACTAAGAATTTTAAGCATTTTAATCTGCTTTGTCAACTCATAAAACTTTTTAATTTGCCAATTCCAGCATAAGGTCGCATAACAAGTAATAAACTTCAAGTTGTGATTGAAATTAGTGTGAAATTTGGGCTGAGCGATTGATAAAAAAATTATCACCTGACTTCTAAATTAATTGAGTAATATTGAAACTTGCTGACAAGTAATGGAGAAAAAGGAATCTTCATATCAGCACTACTTTTAATTGCTTTGAATCTCTCTTCAAAGTCTTATTTGCATGTTTTTTATATAGAGTTTATAATTTTAGTGTCTACTCTAGGTTCTCTAACTTTTAATATCAAGGTATTATCTAAATAAGCTTTTTGAAAGAATGATCGCTGCCATCATAGTGTTGAATTGCAAAAGTTCATACAAATTCTCTTAAAAGTTTTTTATCTATGAATCATGTTTTGAAGTTTGCTAGCTGCTGGAGAAATTGCTGATATGCTTAAAATTAATGCTATCATAATTTAATATTTCTATGAATTCCCAGAATCGTCTAAAAATGAGTTTTTCAAAGAAGTCATGGCACGGTACATAATAGAGATTTTCAAACTAGCAATCAAAATCTTTAAATAATTCTAGTATCAATGAATCAAGTATAAATGTAAAAGCTCTTAAGGTCCCATTGCTGATGTCTATACTATATATATATATTAATTATCGTACTTTGAATATCCCGAAGATTTAGCATGCAAGTAAGAGACCGAACTTTATTAAGTTTAAGGTATTCCCTATAAATATCATGGGAAAAAGCAGTTTATAGTAATTTACTTATCCAAATACGAAAGAATTTTAAGCATTTTAATCTGCTTTGTCAACTCATAAAACTTTTTAATTTGCCAATTCCAGCAAAAGGTCGCATAACAAGTAATAAACTTCAAGTTGCGATTGAAATTAGTGTGAAATTTGGGCTGAGCGATTGATAAAAAAATCACCAACTGACTTCTAAATTAATTGAGTAATATGAAACTTGCTGACAAGTAATGGAGAAAAAGGAATCTTCATATCAGCACTACTTTTAATTGCTTTGAATCTCTCTTCAAAGTCTTATTTGCATGTTTTTTATATAGAGTTTATAATTTTAGTGTCTACTCTAGGTTCTCTAACTTTTAATATCAAGGTATTATCTAAATAACTTTTTGAAAGAATGATCGCTGCCCATCATAGTGTTGAATTGCAAAAGTTCATTGCAAATTCTCTAAAAAGTTTTTTATCTATGAATCATGCTTTGAAGTTTGCTAGCTGCTGGAGCAATTGCTGATATGCTAAAAATAAATGCTATCATAAATTAATATTTCTATGAACTCCCAGAATCGTCTAAAAATGAGCTTTCCAAAGAAGTCAAGGTACGTTACAATATAGAGATTTTCAAACTAGCAATCAAATCTTAAAATAAATCTATTATCAAAGAATCAAGTATAAATGTAAAAGCGCTAAAGGTCCCATTGCTGATTCTATACTATATATATATAAATTATCGTACTTTGAATATCCCAAAGATTCAGCATGCAAGTAAGAGACCGAACTTTATTAAGTTTAAGGTATTCCCTATAAATATCATGGGAAAAAGCAGTTTATAGTAATTTACTTATCCAAATACGAAAGAAATTTAAGCATTTTAATCTGCTTTGTCAACTCATAAAACTTTTTAATTTGCCAATTCCAGCATAAGGTCGCATAACAAGTAATAAACTTCAAGTTGCGATTGAAATTAGTGTGAAATTTGGGCTGAGCGATTGATAAAAAAATCACCAAATGACATCTAAATTAATTGAGTAATATTGAAACTTGATGACAAATAATGGAGAAAAAGGAATTTCATATCAGCACTACTTTAAATTGCTTTGAATCTCTCTTCAAAGTCTTATTTGCATGTTTTTTATATAGAGTATAAAATTTCAGTGGCTACTTAGGTTCTCTAACTTTTAATATCAAGGTATTATCTAAATAACTTTTTGAAAGAATGATCGCTGCCCATCATAGTGTTGAATTGCAAAAGTTCATACAAATTCTCTAAAAAGTCTTTTATCTATGAATCATGCTTTCAAGCTAGCTAGCTGCTGGAGCAATTGCTGATATGCTTAAAATAAATGCTATAAAAATTTAATATTTCAATGAATTCCCAGAATCGTCTAAAAATGAGTTTTTCAAAGAAGTCATGGCACGGTACATTATAGAGATTTTCAAACTAGCAATCAAAATCTTTAAATAATTCTATTATCAATGAATCAAGTATAAATGTAAAAGCTCTTAAGGTCCCATTGCTGATGTCTATACTATATATATATAAATTATCGTACTTTGAATATCCCAAAGATTCAGCATGCAAGTAAGAGACCGAACTTTATTAAGTTTAAGGTATTCCCTATAAATATCATGGGAAAAAGCAGTTTATAGTAATTTACTTATCCAAATACGAAAGAAATTTAAGCATTTTAATCTGCTTTGTCAACTCATAAAACTTTTTAATTTGCCAATTCCAGCATAAGGTCGCATAACAAGTAATAAACTTCAAGTTGCGATTGAAATTAGTGTGAAATTTGGGCTGAGCGATTGATAAAAAAATCACCAAATGACATCTAAATTAATTGAGTAATATTGAAACTTGATGACAAATAATGGAGAAAAAGGAATTTCATATCAGCACTACTTTAAATTGCTTTGAATCTCTCTTCAAAGTCTTATTTGCATGTTTTTTATAAGTTTATAATTTTAGTGTCTACTCTAGGTTCTCTAACTTTTAATATCAAGGTATTATCTAAATAAGCTTTTTAAAAGAATGATAGCTGCCCATCATAGTGTTGAATTGCAAAAGTTCATACAAATTCTATAAAACTTTTTTATCTATGAATCATGTTTTCAAGTTAGCTAGCTGCTGGAGAAATTGCTGATATGCTTAAAATAAATGATATCATAAATTAATATTTCTATGAACTCCCAGAATCGTCAAAAAATGAGCTTTTCAAAGAAGTCATGGCAAGGTACATAATAGAGATTTTCAAACTAGCAATCAAATCTTAAAATAAATCTATTATCAAAGAATCAAGTATAAATGTAAAAGCGCTAAAGGTCCCATTGCTGATGTCTATACTATATATAAACCCCAATACATAAACCACAATACGTATGTACACACAGAATTCATAAGTTGATAAAAAGTTTTAAATATATCGATAAATAACAAAATTTAAAAGTACAGATTTTAACTTAATTTGAGAGAGGCGATTCAGAGAATGCAAGTACGGTGAAGTGGGAAAAAATTCATAATTTTATTTCGATGCCATACTTACCAGTCTTATAGAGTTTGAGATGCTGATCAAGAATATATGGGGTTTGTACCCTATTGACCGATAAGTTGAAAAGTTTTACCGTTCACACTATTTAGGGAGAGATGCGGTTTTACCTCCACATTTGAATTAAGTTTGATTTTTATTAATTAATAATTACTACTTTAATAATTAAACTTATAATGGAAATCAAAAAGTGATAAATTTGCGAAGCTTATCGCACTTTCCTTTTTTTCAACGCAACTCACGCACACGCCACTAACTTTAGTGCTCTTTGTGTGCACTTTGTAGAGCAGCTCGAGCTCTATCGATCCATGCATTTTATTTTTTGTAATTCTACGTTTTTCATAATTTTTGCACTCAAAATTGCGTTATTCGCAAACAATGATGTTTGTTACATCAAATTTACAGTGGAGACACTTTATTTACTATCTTTTAATTTAAATACATTTTATATTATTCACACAATTCCTGTGTGATTTTAGTTTAAAATACTTAAATTTAATGTATTCAATTCACTCCTGTGATACAGGCACCCTAATTGACTTTTTATTTTTTCTAATTTTACTTAGCTTTATGCTATTTTATAGAGAGAATGTTATTCAATAATTTAAGGCAGACATTTTCTAATAAAAGCATTTAATAATAAAAGTTAATTTAATTTAATTAAAAATTAAGTTCCTTTAATTTTTCCCCTAAGTCTTAGTTATTTTTATAAGTCAAGTTATTTTAAATAGATTCTAAAGTAAATAAAAAATAAGTATAAGATATAGATTTATGGAAATAAATAGAAATAAAATTAACAGCAATAATAATAGTAACAGCAGTAATTACAGCAGCAATAATAATAATGATAAATTAATAATTAAAATATAAATAATCAATCTAAATTGATAATAATCTTTCCTTTAAGAATAAAAAAGGGATTTTTTTTGATTTTTCATAAGAAAATCAGATTAATTTTTAATTTTAAGATCATGACTAAGATATGATTCTAAAATTTGAAAGAGATCTCAATCATTTTCCCAAATTAAAAAACATTTGGTGGTTTTGGGGCAAGTAATTTTCCAAAAGTAAGTTATAATTTAAAACTTTTTAATTTTAATTTTTCATTATGAAAATTCATTATTTTCATTTCTCATTTAAAACTCTTGGAATTAGGGGCTTGAAATTTAGCAATTTCAATTTTATCTCTAGAGTCCCAGACTCTTTCTAGTATTTAGTTATAACTCTTGGGGGACTCTCAACTCTTAGTGATATTTCATTTTTTTCACTCATAATACACTTTATCACTCATATTTCTCTTTATAGCAAAATTTGTCCCCCAAATTATTATAATTTTTTCACTTATTTATCCACTTTTTCACTCACCACAATTTAAATATTCCATTTATTAATGATAAAATTTTAGGATTAATTTACTCAGTAAAAAACAAGGTATAATAATTAATTTAAACTTTAAAAATTAAAATGTAACTTAAGTTATTTTTACTTTCCTTCATTATTCTTAATCTTATTTTTATTTCTATTAACCTTTGAAATTTTAGTT
>ARYC01020853.1:0-12644 GCA_000711775.1 Oxytricha trifallax
TTACTTTTTGAATGAATTCAGTTGGATCAATGGCAGAGAAAAGCACGATCAAAAATGCTAAAACAACTACACAATAAAAAGGTGAAAAAAACCATGGATGCTGATGTGAGTATACGAATAATTAAAGTCTTCAAATCAGTGTCTTTTAAAATTAAAATATGCCATGAATTTATAGCGTCATATAAAGTGAAGAATTTAACTATAAGTTTATAACCCAGTGCTGTATGAAAGGGATTTAAAGAATTTGAGAATGTGGGAGCTATTTGAGGACGTCTATCTCAAAGCTAATGGCAAAATTTACGAATTAGAATAGGAAAAATAAATCCTTCATGGAGATTTAGGCAAGACTTAACGTACAAAATCATTGTTGATTATGAGATTTTGTAAATGCCTATCAAATTAATTAAGGAAAGATTACTTCTCGTTTTTTATATAGCGAATCCTATGAAGAATAAAGCTTGAAAATTCTTAATTAAAACTTGGATATAAGGAGGTTGATCAGGGGGAGTGGAGTAAACTCACAATAAAAGGAGTTCATTACTCTAGTTGGGAAAATACCCTTAAAGTTGTAATAAGCAATTCCGATTGGGAGGAAGGGTTAAATTACAGATATTGAGCAATTCCATAAAAAAACTTTGTTCTTGAAAAAGCGCAAGGTGACTTTGAGAAACCACGCTGCATCTACAACTTCATTTATACTATCACACCTTGCAGAATAAATATATAAAATTTCCCACAAAAGAACAACATAACGAAGGGCAAATCATTTTTCATACAAATTTAGTTGATTCTTCACCTACACCTGTAGTTGTGTTGTTGTAATTTTACAATGAGTTTAAACTTGAATCACAATGATTGCTCAAATAAAATTTCTTGTTCAATAAGGCTGATTATATGTTGAATTATTGCTAGCTTTAATGAAAAAAATCAAAAAATGCAAGGTTGGATTTATCATTCAGTTTTACACTATTTGAATGAACAACGATCATCAATTTTATTGGCATGCTCACCTTTTAATTCTTAAGTAGTGTTATGATGAGTATCTTACAACTTGCCTGATGTATTTAAAGGAGTTCTAAGATCAACATTTACATTTAAAATAGATTTTTATTTTATTTTTAACTCTAATTTACATATCAATATACAAGAAGATGGGAACCAGTCCCAATATTAATGTCAGCAAAGCATTTAATAATAAAATCTGAATAACAAGATGATGATCATGATGATTAAAAATAATATATCAAATATAAGGTTTTTCATGAGCAATAGATGATTGTTGACCAAAAGAATTAAAAATATTAAGATACATTTTTAAATCTAAACCACTACCACAAATTAAATGCACCATTAAATAACATTAAATTATATTGATCTGAAATTTCTGACGAAATATTATTTAAAAGATTCTATTATAAATGACTTTTTTATTCATTAATATCAGATTTAATACCACAATTAAGTTAAAAAGATATTAACAACTTTATATTACAAACTTATATACTCTTATTAACATTTATCATATTTATATAAAATTAAGATTATATGTAAAATTATTAATGTGTATCAAATCTTAATTAATTTAACACATTAATAAAAATCACTATTAATAATATTACTAATATTTTATTACCCTCCCCAATCTTGCCTCTTTCTCCTGCTCAGCTTATTAGCTCTTTACATAATCCATTGCTTCTAGGCGGGTCTTTACACTCTATTATTCACATGCATCAATCAAACACATCCTAGTGCTTTCCTAATGTAAGATCATTATAACTTAGATATTCTTGTAAAAGATGTAGTGTTCGTTATCTAAGTAAGAGCTATCTACATTAGGAAAGCACTAAGATGTGTTTGATTGATGCATGTGAATAATAGAGTGTAAAGACCCGCCAAGAAGCAATGAATTATGTAAAAAGCTAATAAGCTGAGCAGGAAAGAGGCAAAATTGGGGAGGCTAACAAAATAATAGTAATATTATTAATAGTGATTTTTATTAATGCGTTAAATTAATTAAGATTTGATACACATTAATATTTTTAAAATAAAAATATTTATTATAAAATAATTTAAAGAATAAGATGAAAGCAAATAAATAAAAACCAACTAATTTAAATTAGTTTTGATATTACTGATTTATTTTTCCAAATAAAAAAAGGCACTTAATCGTTACAGGTAACAATTGATATCCCGCATGATTTAGCCTGAATTTCTCAATAACTTGCCATGATTTTCGATTTATCTGAATGATGGCATAACAGTTTTTTTGAAAGTGCAAGGACACCTACCAATACAACAATTAAAGGTGATCGTCTTCCGATTGTCAAAGTTACTTTATCTAAAGCGAACATACCGTCGTCTGAGCCTACAGAGAACCGGGGTACAATCCAACCTCTAAATGCGTAATTGAGACTTTGATAAATAAAGAAGACGACTAATGTATCAGCAGTTGAGGAGAATCATGTACATACCAGTTGATGAGGAATATGAATAGGGCTCAATTACTCATCATAAGAAGGCTGGAGATTGCTCTTTCACTAAGAGTTCGGCAAACTGCGGGCTTTCTTCTAACGAATGCAATGTAAACGACTGATCTCACAGCTTGCTTATTGAATCTAATATCTCTTGGAGTAAGACCCTTCGCGACTTTAAACTTGAAAACTTATTCAGCAATAATTCTCTTTGCAGCTATGACATGAAAGATAGTTGTGGTAGTAGACCTAAATTCACTGTTGCCTCAGGATTTATCAACTTTGATTCTCAAGATCTAAGCGGGCTCTCCTCGTTGCATAGGAGTCGTAATGGAACTCTAAGGTACCAGAGTGGATCGGAACTCCATTGGTTGAGAATCAACGAGCGTAGCGAGCACCTTGAAACTGCTTCACGATTCCACTGCCTAGTTATAAGTAAAAGCACTCCCTCACCATTGTAATTCTTTTGAAAATGGGAGAATTTGCCTAGGTACACTACAATGCAACATTGAGGAAAGCGCCTAGTCATGAAAGGTAAAGAGCAGCAGGCTAGAGAATTTCGCAATTTTTGCAGATTTGATTTTCTCTCCATATTCATAACCATCATCATTTAAATCAAAAACCATTACATGGGAATTCAAGGATCTTGAGTAAATATTGATCTTCGATCATCTTGCCCCTGGGACTGTGGTCTACCTCCAAGGCATCTGCCATCTTCTTGTTATCCTCTGAAGCTTTCTCTGTCACCTCTGCTCTCTCCGTAGCTAGCCCTGTATCCTCTTCTTTAGTTACCATCGTCATCGTCTCTTCTCTCGCGCCACTCTGGCTCTCTCTCCTCAATAACACCCCTATTCACAAGTTTCTCCTCTTCCCCTTGACTTATTTATCAGCTGGAGGATGGTCTTCACATTAGATATCTCGGCATATTTGTTAAACCAGTATTGCAGGGAAAGTCACGGGTAGATCTTCGAATGGGGAGGCAGCCAAGGGCTCCACGCGATTCTCCTTGTTTATCTACTGAGTTGGGTCTCCAACTCAGAAGGAGATAGATCAGAGAGTGACAATACAGTGGAGAGACCAGCAATGTAGGAATCTCAGGAGGCAGAGGAGGAGTTCGTAAAGATTTTGATGACAAAGAAGCAAATTAAAGTAAGACAGAGGGGACATGCCAAATAAAAATACTGTTGAGAGAACAAATGGAAGACTAAAAATATAATAATAAGCAGCAACTGAATCTACAAAGTAACAATAATGAATGTGAATAAAAGTAAACTACGTATCTATAATTAGATAGTTCATAAAAGTTTTCTCGATTAAACGATTAAGATAAATATGTATTTGATTTTGCTTTTCACTAATTTTTTCATTATTTTATATAAATATATATATATATATATTCTTAATATAACTCATTAATTTTCAAATTTAAAACGCTAAATAATTATAAAAGCGATTTTGAGGTGACTGACACATTATGTAAATTTGTTTTTTGATTAAGTGTTTTATGAATAAATCAAATAAACAGTTTTAAAAGTAAATCATAGCAAGTAGTATATATATTTTATTCATCTACATATTATTATAATATACATTATTATAGATTATTTGATTTTCATACCTATTATATAAAATAATAATAATATTACTATTATTTTAATAGCACTCCCCAATCCAGCATCCTTCTCCTGCTAACCTCATTAGCTTTGCACATAATTCATTGCTTATAGCCAAGCCTTTACACTCTATTATTCACATGCATCAAGCAAACACATCCTAGTGCTTTCCTATGTTGGATCACTCTAACTTAGATAACGCAGTTCCCATTCTAAATTACCTAACTTTCTTATTGGCGTTATCTAAGTTAGAGTGATCCAACATTAGGTAAGCACTAGGATGTGTTTGATTGATCCATGCGAATAATAGAGTGTAAAGGCTTGGCTAGAAGCAATCAATTATGTGGAAAGCTTATGAGGTAAGTAGGAGAAGGATACTGGATTGGGGAGTGGTAGTAAAATTAATAGTAATATTGATAATAATTTTATGGTTGATTTAATAATATTTAAAAATTTTACTTATTAAAATTAGAATTTAATATTCATAAAAAAATTTAATTAAAAAGAAAAAGGATAATTCATTAATTTTGTTTTAAAAACCATATTGCAAAATAATTATTAAAGCATTTTGATGAAACTTAAAATATTTGAGTTTAACCCTCCAGATAAATTTATTTATACTTAGTATTATTTTATAATTATTCACAAAAATTAAAATAAAAAATACATTATTATTATTATAATTATAGCAATTAATATCTTTTTTTTATCTACTAATTAAAAAACAAAATACTTTAGTAATTAAATAATTAAAATTTTACGTTATTTATAAAATAAAAAGAATATCAATAATACTATTATTTTATTGCCACTCCCCAATCCAGCCTCCTTCTCCTGCTCACCTTATTAGCTTTTCACATAATGCATTGCTTTAGCAGCTTTACGCTTTATTATTCACATGGATTAAGCAAACAGATCTTAGAGCTTTCCTAATGTAAAATCACTCTAACGTTAATACGAGAGCAAGTAATTATCACGTTTACAACATTACTTGCTCTCGTATTAACGTTAGAGTGATCTTACATTAGGAAAGCTCTAAGATCTGTTTGCTTAATCCATGTGAATAATAAAGCGTAAAGGCCTGCCTAGAAGCAATGCATTATGTGAAAAGCTAATAGGTGAGCAGGAGAAGGAGGCTGATTGGGAGTGGCAATAAAATAATAGTATTATTGTTAATAGTTTTGTAAATTTAATAGAGTTAATATAAATGAAATTTTTAAATTAAAATCAAATCTTTATAAATATATGTAATATCAATTAAAAGATTATACAAAATATAGTTAGAATAATTATTAACAATTTCAAGTTTAATTGTTATTAAATGTTATTATTATCAATATCGTCATCAAGGTTATTTATGCTAATCCCTTAAATGAGATTTTAATTTATACTATTAACTTCCTCTACTGTTTTAAGATTAATTTAAAAAGTTTTAATATTTGATAATATATATATATTACTGGTCATTTATAATAAAATTACTCTTTTTTTCAAAATAATTTATATATAAAAAAACTATATCAAAACAAGATAAATAACTATTATTTTACTACCACTCCCCAATCCAGCCTCCTTCTCCTGCTCACCGCATTAGCTTTTCACATAATTCATTGCTTCTAGGCAAGCCTTTACACTCTATTATTCACATGCATCAATCAAACACATCCCAGTGCTTTCCTAATGTTGGATCACTCTAAAGTTAATATCCATGAAGACAATCGTAATCATTGCTAACGCCATTATTACGTTAGAGTGATCCAACATTAGGAAAGCACTAAGATGTGTTTGATTGATGCACGTGAATAATAGAGTGTAAAGACCCGCCTAGAAGCAATGAATTATGCGAAAAGCTAATGTGGCGAGCAGCAGAAGTAGGCTGGATTGGCAAGTGGTGGTAAAACAATAGTTATTTTATTAATAATTTGTTTAATTTATAGCGTTGGTATTTTTATATAATAATTTAGTAGTTCAAATAATTTATTTATTTTATTTTGATAATTAATTAAATGTTAATAATATAAATTTCAAAATGGGGAATTATTCTAAAATAAAAATGTAAAACTAATCATATAAATAAGTAACTAACATTTATTAATACAGCTTCGGGATCATACTAGATCCCTAATTCCTTAACTTCCTTATATTAAAATTGACATTGTGTGATTATTCATTACCAATTCCAACTGTTATTAATAATATGGAGAGAGATAATATTTAATATTATCATTCTTTCCTAGCGCAGTGTTCCAAGTTGTTGCAGTCGCCACCACCAAGAATATTTTAACGTGTTTCAGGGTATTTTCAGGATATCTTCTTAACAAAAGAGAAGTACTCTAAAGACAAACATTACTGATTATTTTCAAATACTATAATTCAGTATCTAATAAAATTCAAATAATCTTACTGTTAGATTGGCAAATAATAAGATCAGATCACTACTTGATTAAAATTAGTTTGGATCTGAAGTTAACGTATGACTGAAATTTTGAGTTGCTTAAAATCACGAAATCTATAAAATTTGACTCAAAAAATAAAACCTTCTACACTGTTAGCAAGCTAAGTATTGAAAATTTATCTCATAATAAACTAATTTTAATTAGTTAAAGATAAGAATTCAAAATATTCAGAAGTTCAGTATCATTCTTTTAAATAATCTTCAAAAGTGGTATTGAATTTTTCCTTTTTAGTATATTTAGATGATTATAAATAAAAACCATATATGGTAGTAGAAGCTAGAATATTAATAAATCAAATTAAACTTAGAAAAATGTCACATATGATCCTCTCTAAACATATCAGTAAAAATTAATTGGAAGCCATATAAGCATTCTCTATTTTTTATAAAATAAGTCTTTTATAAACTGTAATTTAGGAGCAAGAACTGTAACTTCAATTTAATTACACAATAATTTAAGAATTGAAAATATTAAAATTACTAACAACAAAACTCAAGAAAACAATATTAGTTATACTATTAAATTGTTCTTATTTTGCCATTTTATTGAATTATTTTTTCAAATTCTTCTCTAGAATCAATGAGTAAAAATGAATATTGTTTCATAAAGGTGCTAGTATTCAAGAACTGGAACTTGATTAATTATTTAATAATCTGTTCTTCTTAGATACAAAATTTACTATAGTTAAAGTAAGACTACTTTAGAATAAAACTTTAAATGATGTAAGATCATACTTTAAAGAAATTTTTAACTTCTAATTCAGCGTTTACAAATAAAAGGATGAATTGCCACATTCGTTATAGTAAATCTATAGGAATATATACATATACAACTTTTATAAGAAATCAAAGTAATTAAGTATTCTCAATTGAAAATACTACATTTGATTGATTCATCTAAAAAAATACAGATATGAAGGTCACTCAAAAATTATTCGATATAAAGAACTAAGTGAAAATGAGCAATCCAATTAAGAATTCAACCTTTAAAAATGTCTCAATAAAATTCATAGGTTTACTTCTTTCTATTTGGTGAATTAAAAGATTTTGGATTAACCAACCTGAACTAATTTATGTAATTTTCTAAAGCAATTAGAACAAAAAGAACAACATTATCTCAGGAGATCAAGCAATTGTCAAATTAAATTAATTCATAAATATAGACAATTCAAAATAAATTGCTATAAGCAAATAACAGTTTCACATCAGGAGATACCTTATCAAAGCAACTCAAAGCACCAGAAACCCTTTGATAATAGAGAGCACCTATTTTAATAAAAATGTTTAAGGTATTTTCATATTTAAGCTGGAGATTAATAATGCCAAACTTACCTCTATTAGATCAGATTAATAATTTAACCTTTCTAACAATTTCATAATAATGTCATTTATCGAATTAAACACAAACTTAAGATTCGTTGTTAGAGATTCAATTTTAATAAAATCTTATCAAAATCAGTGCGGTATACTGTTTGCTGATTTTTAAAATGTCGATGATACATTCTACAATTCAAATGCTACATCAAACTTTACTAAAGATGGAGAGCTTTTTTTCCTTTACTATGGAAGCTCACTCCTTATAGACTCTTCATAATAGTTAAAAAAATTTCTATTACGAGATTAAGCAAGTTTTAAAAATTAGGCAAAATAACAGCGTAAAATTCTATCATATACATTAACAAAGCTTTAAAGAGCCTATTTTGTACATAATTAATTCATAAAGACTAGGCGACTAATTTGAATACTTATTTTCACAAACAATTAAATTATGGCTATTTCACAAATTATAGAGTAGATCAATATGGTT
Organism: Oxytricha trifallax; assembly: GCA_000711775.1. Taxonomy (NCBI): domain Eukaryota; phylum Ciliophora; class Spirotrichea; order Sporadotrichida; family Oxytrichidae; genus Oxytricha; species Oxytricha trifallax. The sequence goes on from ARYC01020853.1 coordinate 8,347, forward strand.
TTGGATATTAAACCTAAATTTTAAAATTCTCTTTGAAAAGTGCTAGTGCAGTTACAGTTTGAGATAATTCGAAATACTAGATTTCTCAAATAAAATCTTAATTAAAAATAATTAATTGTTGCACAAGACTCACAATATTTTCTTCATTCATTTATCAGTAATTTGATTATTTGAGATAGTCAACATGAAGATCTAAAATTCTAAAAGAATGATAAATTATTCAAAGAGTAAAAGACATCTATAGAATAAAATATCCTCTCATTTCACATATAAATTAAATAGTTATTTCACAAGCTTTCAATTATAAATCTAATCTCAATTCCAATAAATCAAAGCAGTTATAAACCTCATTAAGGGGTTCTGGGGTTACGAATAATTAAATATATTAAACATTTATATAGTGCAAAATTCATTTAGTTCGGCATAATAATTCAAAAGTATCAGGGTAAACTCAAAAAAGGTTCAAATGGAATAGAAATTTTAATAAAGTAATTTTAAATGCACCTCCAGAGAGCTTAAACTGTAGCTTCTGTAATCAATAGAGCAGTATTGAAACTCAATATCATGAAAAAATTTTGACATTGAATGGAAGAGTCAGTATTATAAAAACATGGATAAAATGTATGTAAATTTTTGGTAGGAAAATTTGTTCAAACGAAGAGTAAGATTTAATATTTTCCTAAATGTTACATAGATGCTAAATTTGTGGAGTGGGTTTTATTCTCATTAGTAACTATCAGATCAGTGCAAAGAATGATCTTTAAACAGTGAATATTTAGGGGAAGATATAATTTGCATGGACTAAGGATATTGAAGATCTCACTACTCAACTAATATTATAGGGTGACTAAATAAACATGCATGTGTTGGAGGCTAATTAACCACAAGTTTCAAAGACATACTTTGAGATTTTGGATATGGCAACTTATGTCATTATGTATTGCTTAAGATGACCTGTAATTAACAAAGATCGGAAAAATTAATGTGGTCTCTGTCCAGTAAAAATTCTTAACTTTATCCACATTTTAGGAATGCTCATGTTATAGTCATTTCATTAAAATGGCTCTTGTGGGTTAACTAAAAAATAAAAAAGTGAAACAAGTATTAGAATCATAAGTTTATTGAGCTATTTCTATATTCCAACATTAACTCCTTCTTTTAATTTGAATTGAACAGAAAGTTTTATTTCATTTGTTTGATTTTTACAAGATATAGGATTTACCTAACCAGTAAGCTCAATACATTATTTAAAAAGGCTTGATATTGTAATTACTACAATTTTTCTTTGAATAATAATCTTTATATTTTTCTTCATTAAAAAGATGATGGTGTTTAAAACATTACTTCTACATTTCTAAGAACAAATTATGGTATCATGTATTGTCTTACTTTTTTTGCAATCCATCCAAAAAAATGTAGAATAACATTTTATTTATTCATTGTGAGAAATTTGATAAGCAAAAGCGTTTTATATAAACTGAGTTAGAATTTGTTGAAGTGGGTCTGTAATGATGTGGACTTTAAGAGTAGAAGTTCAAGCTATAATAATGTGGGTTATAGGGGGTTCAATTATAGGTTTCTTCTATATAAAAAGTAATTTGCAAAAGTTTTATGATCGTAAATGCTTTGAGAAATACAAAATGATGTACTATGGTTTGAAGAGAGAGTGCTTCTCTTGAATTTGTATATTCTATGAAAAAATTTCTTAATTTTTTTTAATGTATTTTTAATATTTACCCAATTAATATTTTCAATGCCTTGTTAAGTCTTCTAATTTTAATTAAATTTAAAAGAGCTCAATGAAATTTATAATCTGATAAGAATCCAGTAGTAAACTAATAGAGGAAAGAGAAATTATGATATCAATTATATTCTATTTTAGGGCCTATTCTTTTTAAATAATCTTAAGGAAGATATCCTGAAGATCCCCTAAAGACACGTGAAGATATCTTTTCACGGTGGATTATGCAACTACTTGGAACACTGCTTTAGAAAAGCACTGACTCGTGATATTAATAATATTTTAAATATTAACTTACTACAAAATATAAAGTTTCTTCAATTACTGCCAGCTCCAGCATCTTTGTTCATAGAACTTGGGGAAATTATTAAATTAGAAAGTTAGAAAAATTAAGGGAACATAGTTGACTAAAACGTTAGTCGTACTGCCCGAGATTACAAAACTTTTCATACAGACCAGACAAGAACTTCCACTAGAGTGGCACAAATAAATCTTTGGAAGTTGAACCAGCGAGAGTAGTAGGAGTTATTCCGGCTCTCTCAACCAGATCCAGCATATGAAACTAACTTTCTAACTGTAGCTTCAACTAACTAAGCCACCTTCGCGAGTAGCTCCTTCATCTAAGGAACATAAACTCAAAAGTAGTTGTGACTTCTATGAAGCACATGATAAGACTACAACAAACCAAACATTGAACTACAGAAAAACCAAGTCCACTCCAATCTCATTCATCGAGAATTTAACTCTTAGAAGTTCTACTAAGACACAAAGTTCTCCTTCAAAAGTCCATAATAACTAGTCATCTACCCAATACCAAATATGGTAAGGATAACATTTCACAAGAAGAAAACAACCTTCAGTATATACTACCTAATACTGAATGCGACATCTTTCTATAATCATTAAAATCTACACATAAACCATCACACTCTAATACCAACCAAACAACTATACCCGTAAAAAGAACAAGTTGTTTAGTTGAAGAGGAAGAATCAATCTCCTCCACCATTGGCACTACTACTTACCTACTAAATAGGTCCCAATGGCAAATCCCATCTGACACAAGATATTTGAAGAATCACCCAAAAATCAACACTAAGATATTCACTGAATCACCCAAATGAAGAATTAAGGAATCACTCATGAATCACCCAAGTAACCACTAAGATACGAGGTGAATCACCCAAACAATAATTGATACTTAATAATAAAAATATCGAATGATCAAATAGCTTGAATACTACTATTTAATACCAAGTAATCAATGGGACCATACATCACAGTTGCAAGCCCCAATAATAAAACAACGACCTCTACTACTAGTATTAGGCCCTTTTACCAGCTACGCTGGGACACCACAAAACCCCGAGACCCCTAAATCCCTAAACCCGATGGATTTAATACTATAAATTTAAGTTCTATCCAATAAAACTAAAGATATCAGATATCTACATAAAATATTTAGTATTTAATAAGTCAAGGCCTCTAACTATTATAATATATTTAATACCAAACAATAATAATGGCGAACCTATCACACCTTAAATATAATAGTACATGGTGTCTACTATGCAACAAACAAACATGTATGGAGAAGTCTTTTCAATACCTAACAAACAATCAGAATGTTTAATAGTAATTGAATGAATTTATTGACTTCACAGTCTACGAAGATAGACATTACTAAACTCCTGCAGAAGAAGCAGTAGAGTTATCAAGATAGATTACTGAGTTCTACAAAGAACAAATCTATTTTCACTAGATGGAAAGACACAGACAAAAAGATAGAAAGAACTTCTAACTCATGAAAAGTTACAAGACATATTAAATGAAATGACAGACAAAGGACAAATTTGAGATTGTAAAAAGATTTAACTTAAAATTAAAAGGGCACGTCCCTTATATATATATATCACATATATATTCATCCGGGGGGCCTTGAGCCCCCGATGAGGATTAATTATTATCATTATTATGTAATTGACTCTGGCGGCTAAATATTTGAATAAAGTCTATTGCTAACTTCATACTTCGTCTGCGACTTTCTCTCTCTGTGAAGCTTGCTATATTCATCATCATGAAGATGTAAGTACCAAAATCTTATAAAAAATTAAGCAACAAATCTTGCTATAAATATAAGGGTGCTTCTTCAACGCTGAAAGCCAACACTCACTTATCTTGATCCCTTGTTTGTCCTTATCTTCGGAAGAGATAATGTACTTTTTCATATGAAACTCTTGAATAATTTCTATCAAGTTATCTCCTTGAATTGTTGAAAATATGCCAAAGAAATATTTTCCTTAAGTAGTTTATTTGACAACTGCTTCTTTATAAGCAGGACTGCGAAATCTCTAGGTTATTCATAGCATCATTATATTGGAAGCTGAAATTTCTGGATAGTTTAGAATCTCTCCAAACTTAAATCTTAAGTTTTCAATGCTTTCTTCTCTTCGCAGAGTAAAGCTCTTCGAAATAAAATGTTGGTACCTTCCATAGCTGGCATGAGCAAACCAAAATACAAAATCAAATTTAGTTACTATGAGTTCATTACCTTGCT
>ARYC01020856.1:0-39783 GCA_000711775.1 Oxytricha trifallax
GCCTGACTGGAAGCAATGAATTATGTGAGAAGCAAATGAGGTGAGCAGGAGAAGGAAGCTGGATTGGGAGTGGAAGCAAAATAATAGTAATATTGTTAATAATTGGGTTTACTAATTGAGATAATAGTTAAACAAAAGTGTTTAAAATTTATAATAAAAATTATAATAATTATGTTATTAATCAGTCAAAATAGTAAAAAAATCGTGAATATACAAATCCTTAAATATAAAGGAATTTATAATATATATCTAAAAACATTTTTATATATTTATTAGAAATCTACAGTATAAACAATAAAATAATATAATATTGTGAATTTAATTATTAAAACTCATTTATTTTTGCGAATGCAGCCAGTCTTTTATATTAAAATTTCTTATTTATATTTTAAAATAAGTTTATATATTTTGAATTATAGAAATTAAGATTGTTTTTAACCTAAATGAAGTTTAATTTATCATAAGAAAAAACATAAATAATCATCAAATAATTTACTAATAAAAGTAACAAATCTTTAAAATTTAAAATCTTCAATGTATAAAATTATTTCACTAATATATAAAACAGTGAATAAACTTCATTTCATATTAATAATAAAGTAATTTAATAAATAAAAATAAATTTAAAATAAAACAAATAAAATAAAAAATTTTAATTTTAAATATAATAAAAATGGGCTCAAGTAGTAAAAATATAATATTTATCACTTGAGCCCATTTTAAATATAATAATATATAAATCAAACAAATTTATTAAAAATAATTATAACAATGTTTTGAAAGCAATTTATTTATATTTATTTTTGTATTTTATGAATTTTTAAATTGACTATTTTTTTCTATTTTGACTGATTACTATATTAATTTTTTTTAAAAAATATTCATATAATTAAACTGTAATAAAGGCTTTTTAATTTATTTTACAAATATTTTCCTCAAATGATTATCATTATCAAAGCTAGGGATATTTAAACTAAAATTTTTTTTACTTTAATGATTTCAAATAATTCTACAAATTAAATGTAAGTTATTAGTTATAAGATTAAATACAATTTATTAGATAAATCTACATCTTAATTATAAATTTTTTTTTACAAAAAATAACTAATAATACTTCTATTATTTTACAGCAACTACTCAATCCAGCCTCTTTCTCCTATCATCTAATTGGCTTTTCTCATAATTCATTGCTTTTAGAAGGGTCTTTACGATTAATTATTCGCAAGATTAATAAAAAATAACTTAGTACTTTCCTAACATTGGATCTCTCTAACTTTAATATGATTACGACATTACATCTAATTAAGATAAATAAATTAGATGTAATGTCGTAATCATATTAAAGTTAGAGAGATCCAATGTTAGGAAAGTACTAAGTTATTTTTTATTAATCTTGCGAATAATTAATCGTAAAGACCCTTCTAAAAGCAATGAATTATGAGAAAAGCCAATTAGATGATAGGAGAAAGAGGCTGGATTGAGTAGTTGCTGTAAAATAATAGTAAAATACCTTATTATGAGTAATTATATGTTTATGACCAATATATAAATTGATAACATCAACTAATTAGTTAATTTCAAGTTTATAATACACAAAATGTAGATGAAAGGAATAAAGATAGAAGTAGATAGGTCTTTTATTTTTAATTTAATTTGTTGAGATTGAGGGGGTTCTTTAATTCTGTTCTCTCAAGTCTATTTCATGCTATTCATTAAACCATTAAATTTTCATATTAATTTCTTTCATTAGACAAAATTACGTTAGAATACCTATAAATCAAAAAGAAGCTATTAATACTTTTTGTAGCAACAAATGCTGAAAAATTTAGATGGTAATATCCCTGAAATTATATAATTAAACTTAGGAAAACAATATAAATGTAATAACATGCAATAGTAATGTGAATCTTAATAAATCTCAAATATTTACATAAACTCAAATTGAAATTTTGAGCAAAAGTTTATTATGCTCTAATTTTACTATTTATTTTGATTATATATTCAGCTTTTAATTAGATTTTAGAATAAAAAGTTTGTTAAATCTGCCAACAATCTACTCCTACAAAACCATTTCTCAGACAAGAACAGCATCTCAATTATATCTCAAACATGTCTTGCAAAATATATTTTGAAAGCGTGATTTAGTTGAGGAAAGCATAAAATAGTTTTGTTTTGAAAGTCTCACAAACATGGAACAAACTTTCAAATAGAGAAAGAGGATCATTTATCATAACGCTGTCTTACTAGTCAATAACTTACATCATATTTTATTTAGTTTTTGTAAAATGAATCTATATCTATATCTCTCATATTATCAAAAGTCCCTAAAATCTTTCTTCTACCATTTTGTTTAGTAATAAGTTAGGTTCAACAGTTGTCATTTTTAATTCATATTTTAACTGGCTTTACTCCCAAGCAAAGACTAATTGCAAATTTTGCCAGAACCAGTGGGCATTTCAACCAATGTGATCATTGAGTTAGTATAAAATAATACTACAGCAATCAAAACCCCAAAACCCTTCAGTAGTTTGATTGAGTTTTTGATTGATAAAAGTAGACTATTAGTGCATACTTTATTAGGAGTTTAAGAGGGTTTATGTAGAGGTTTAATGTTTAAATAATAGTAATTTAAGTGAGTATATGCGAGGTTAGAGGTCAGTTTATGAAAGTGAGGATATAGATTTATTATTTAAATTGCGATATGGATGTGATGATTATAGTGATCAACTCAGACCTATTCTAAATTACACATCTATTGCAAGACTGCTCCATAAATCTCCTGCTACTGTTAGGTCACACTGTCTATTAGCATTGAATTTAAAGAGATAGCATCTTAATTTAAGCCTAAAAGACCCTTAAAATTCTAGCAGCATCATATCGATTATCTTATTAATGATAAGACTCTAAAAAACTGGGCTCATTTCTCTCTGGCCTAGAGGGCTGTGATGTTTCATCGCCAATTTCCTGAGCTTCATATCTCTGCTTAATCTATAGCGAACATATATAAAAAGAACGGAATAACTTACAAGACAGTCAATCGCATTAAGAGAGTGATTGACTTTAATGTTCCATTTTATAAGACTAATTAAAATTATATATTCGATTAAATGCAGAGGTCTTAAGAGCATAATATAAAGTTCATACACGCTGATAAGACAGTATTTACATTCAACACCTTTATATCAGGTCTTGGTACAAAAGGTATAGCAATATAGAAGTTTATGACTAAAAAGTTAAGGTGTAAACTCATGCTATTCTTGGTGAAATAAGTGAAGATAGTGGCCTCGAGACTTATGTTATTCACCATCGTTCTATAAAGACTGAATAATATATTAAATCTTGCAATAACTCAGAGATAAGTACGCTGACCAAGAGATTATTCTATTCGTTGATAACTTGTCAGTTCATAAAACTAAAGACTCAAGGAAGGAATATGAAAGGCTAAATATAACACCTGTATTTAATGTTCCTTACAGCCCTTAGTTCAATGGAATTGAATTATATTGGGGGTTATTGAAAGGTCATTATAAGAAATTGCTGCTCTACCATCTGATGCATGATTTAAAGATAGATACAGTAGATTTTATTAAGAGTGCTGCAAGAGAGCCAGTGATGAGAAAGCTAAAGTGTGCGCAAGAGAAGGGAGATTTTGTGTTTATAAATAAGTATTAGATTTAAACGAATGAATAAGTTCACATATTAAATTTGCCCGTAAAGGGATTTGGCTTCTCTTTCTTTTCTTCCTCTTAAGGCTTGCTTGGGCCCATGTTTCTTCTCTTAGTGCCATCCCCTGCATCTATGTTCATCTCGTCTGGCTTTTAGAAATCTTTGTAGAGTCTCTTACTCAATTCATGCTTTACTTGAGACTTTCTCTCTCTGTTTAATTTGCTGCGCTCTTTCATCAAGTATATAGCAGTACCAGATTTTTCTATAAAGTTAGAAGACTAAGCTTACTTGAGATGAAAGGATGCTTTTGAAGTTCCTACAGCCAGGTATCACTTATTTTAATACCTTGCTTCTCTTTTTCTTCAGGAGAGATGCTGTATCGTTTCTTGTGAGCTTCTTAAATAACTTCATTTAAGTACTCAGGTTTCAGAGTTGCAAGAACACCAAAGAAGAAGTTTCTCTCTGGCAACTTATTAGAGAGCTGTAGCTTTGATGGAAGGTAGAGAGCTACGTCCGGATCACTCATAGCATCGTCATATAGGTTTGTCACTGATATTTCAGGGTAGTTAGGTATCTCTATCATCCTAATTTCATTAGACTTAAAAGCTTTTTTCTCTTCACTCAGTAAGGCTTTTAAGAATGAGATTTTAGTTCCCTCCTAAGTCGGCAAGAACAATCCAACTATTATTGATTTATTAATCTTACTTAAGCACTTACCTTGCTATACCAAATATCTATAAAGGTCCTCTTTACTTCGAAATTTTCCTATTAAATCTTGAGATTAAATTCTCTTCATTGCATCATTCATAGACTCCATCTTGCTTCCTCTTTCTAGAAATTCTAATAAAATTTAAAATTATGGATATCCATTCTAAGTTTATTAAAATCTAAATATTAAATAGGGAGGACCTACTGGAGGTCAACCTTAAAAAGATATACGGAGAACCATTGAAAAGCTTGCTCCAAGTTTCACAGATTGATTTCCATTTTTATCAATCTATCTCCATTAAATTGCTCCTAATAATGTTTAATTATTTTAGGAGGTCCTCCAAATTAAGTTCAAACTTTATTAGGAGTTAAATTTTAAGGTTAAAACTTAATTAGGAGCATATTAAATTTAAAAATGTTTAATAACTTTACCTCCAAATTAAGTTCAAACTTGATTTGGAGGACCTCCTAGAGAAACAAAACTTCATTAGGAGTATTTTAATTTACTAAAATGGATAAAATTCTCATAAAATATGTCAACTTACAGTTTTTTATGGTTAGTTCATTTTCTTACCTCTCAGCAAAGAATCTACCAGAGTGTCTTATACTCGACTACTATAGTTTATCAAGGTATATTATATCATTATTATAATAAAATATATCAGAAAACTAAAATGAGCGCTGACCTTTTGAGAAGAGCGGCAATACTTGGATCAAGTCAATAAAAGTTATCATTCCAGCAACCAAGAAAAGTATAGACCAGAGACGCTTATACTCAGTGGGAGCCTACTTATGACAACTTTGACCAGTCCAGCTTTGAGATTTAAATATAAGTTAAGTAGGAGGTTATCAAAGAAGCTGTGCAAATTGAGGAGGAGGTTAAACAACCCGCCATAGAGCATTAATAAATACAAGCCAAAGTTGAATATTAATGCAAAGAATGCAATAAAGTTTTCCCTTACAAGTCAACTTATAAGAGACACTTGAGAGATATACACAATGATATTCCAAGGTTATATCTCAAGCATTAAAAGAAAGATGGGAAGTATGTCTGTGAGTTCTGTGAGAAGCCATATTCTCATACTAGAGACCTCAAAGTGCACTTAAAGAAAAAGCACAATTAAAGTTTTGTCTTTATTCATGAACCCACAGGAATAGATTCCTCTAAAAGAGAAGATCAAGAAACCCAGTGGAGTCTCTTAGAGTTGAAGTCTAGGTAAGTAAAAACGAAGAAAGCAGTCAAGAACTTTCCAGTCTCTGAGATCAATAAAATCATGGTTAAAATAGAGGCAATGAAGATTCCCATATTAAAAATAATTGACTTAGAAGCTTGCCTAGAAAGCTACCTCACTCTTGAAGAAAAAAAAGAGAAGAGAGTAATTACAGATGACTAATATGCTTACAAAATATATCCTTTCAATTACTTCCTTGCTGATGACAAGTTCCAAATGGAATTGCTAATGAGTATTATGCTCTTTAAAAGGCAAAGTTAAATGAGTGCAGGCATATCATCTAGCTTGATGATATTTTACTTAGTAAAGATCATGTAGCCTTCAGGCTTCCTTTACTTAAAATGACTTACAGAGAATTCTTATCTGAAAATAGATGTCAGAGATAAATTAGCTAGATAGTATAGCAGATAGTTGAAGAGATTGAAGAGCTTCACAAGCTAAGTTATCTTCATAGAGACTTAAAGCCAGAGAACATCATGATGAACTTTCAGCCTCTTAGAGTTTATATTATTGACTTCAACAGAGCTCAAAGAGTGCAAGCCTCTGCATAAGGAAATATATACGGCACTCCTGGATATTTCCCAGAGAGAGAGGATTAGAGAGATGGAGACACTTAATGGGATATCTGGGCTATAGAAGTAATAATAATAGAGAGCGACATGCAAAGAAACGATAACTTAAGCTACAGGGGTGAGAGAGATTCTAAACAAAGAATCAAACAATATCTCGATAAAAATAAAATAAAGGGAGGTCTCAGAGAACTTGCATACTCAACTATTATCAGCCAAGCTAAGAGAATTAACAAACAATAGAAACAATCAAACATCAACTTAGAAAGATAAAATTCAGAGAACTGCCACATAACGCTAAGCTAATGTTTGTGTAAAATATCTTAAAAACTCGCTTGTTATACTCACTTAAAATACTAATATTTAAACATTAAACCCCTACATAAACCCTATTAAAACCCTAATAAAGTATGCACTAATAGTCTACTTTTATCAATCAAAAACTAAATCAAACTACTGAAAGTATGGCGTTTTTAATATGAGTGCGAGCCCTACTGTGCAGCTTCTTATACTTGCCTCTATTAACTTACTTAAGATTCCAAAAGTTCGCTTTTTTTAACGGATTGTTAAGGTACCTTCTTAACTTATAGTATGAAATGCCAAGCCTCTTCATAATCTGCTAGCAGTTTAGCTTTTCAGACATCCTTAGTCTATGAGATTCCTGAGCCAGCTTTAGCTCTTTTTGCTGCTGCTCCTTTTCTTTCCTCATGATCTTGAGTTACCTTCGAGGCACTATAGCTTAAAGCTAAGTATGCTATCCAAAGACTGGAAATGAGTCTTTCATTTTATGGTTCTCTAATACTTTCTATTCTAATTCCTTCATATCTATTAAAGGGGCTCTTTCGAGCATACCCTAAGGTTCTAATTCTGATTAGGTATAGTCAGTGTAGATCTCAAGTGTGATCTGGCCAAGAGTCTATAATTAGTGGCCATCTAGTAACGATTCCTTAAATCCTCCTAGTTTACTTACTCTATAGGTTTCCTTAGGATCAATAATAAAGCCTTTGAAATTCAAAGATTCTAATGAATCTTCCAGATCATAGTAGTAGTTAAGCATCTCTCTTTTACTTACAGTCTCTATCTCAACATCAGCAACTGTAATGTTCCTTTAGTATAACATATTGGTTGTAATGTAATCTGCAGTATTGCTTTCATCATCTGTTTCACTACTTGAACTTCGCTCACTATCTGAACTACTAGAGCTTTTATCTTCTTCCTCTTATTGGAAAAATTCAACCAGCTTAGACTATCTCTTTTTAGAACTTGATTCCATAAGTTCAGTGCTTAATTTCCTAATAATGAATTACTTTGGTGCTGGTAGGAAATCCGCATGCGGAAATCGGATCATGCTGAAGGCATTTCATAATAGTGAAAATGACTATCTCATTATAGTAACAGTGCTGTCTTCATGAGCCAATATTTGGCTATTTAAAACGGCTGATGGCACCCTCCTATTAGAATTTAATGAACCAAGCGTAACTTACTGGCATCAATGTTTAAGAACTAGCTTAGAAGTGCAAAAGCAAGAAAGAGCTCTACAACTTTCTCACCCAGGATTGTCGGGCCTTCTTACCCAAGCCTGATTCAACCAACATTTACTTCTTCAAGTCCATCATAAGAGCAAAGAAGGAGGTAAGCATCTCTCCTTAATTGTAACCGTCTTCATAGTACATCAGAAGAGAAGACGTCAAAGTGTCCTCAGTGCCTCACATAGAGGGACTTACAGTCCAGGACTTCCTCGATTATGCGAGAGACATCCCCAGACTACTCAACTTTCTCCCTGATGAGCGAGACTGGGTCCACTTAGACAGGCAATGGATCTGTGATTTGCTCTATACCTTAGACACCGACGGTGTCACCAACATGATTCATGATGCAATGCTTTAACGGAAAGAAAGGCTTGAGCAAAGCAGAGACCTAGTCATTGAAATGAGACCTGAATTTGTTGACGCACTCTCTAGATGCCTCAGCTTCAGCAGTAAGTTTACTCTCTTTACATTTCCTTTGTAGCCGAGAGAGGCAAAGCTGTGAATCTCATGAAGGACTCATCTAAAAGAAAGAGAACAAGAGATGAAATTGAAGAGGTGAAAGATTATGAGACAGCCTTGAAGTCAGACAGGCAGCTCTTTCTATAAGAAACTAAGAGGCTGAAGCAAGAGCATGATAACTTGGAAAGTGAAGTACTTGACTTACGCAAAATGAAGGAGCAAGTTATGCAAGACTTCGGCTCTCAGAATCTGGAAGGGCAGGTGCAGAACTTCAGCCTTTGACTTCTGCTGGTCTCTATTCTCATCCATTCTCTGAACACTACTAATAGAAAGAGTTAGAATATGGTGAATTCTTTTAGAAATTAAGCTTTAAAATCATCTTCTTTTTAACCCCTCTCTTTAGGGGTTCCTATGATCTATATCACTTTTCAAGTTTCTCTTTTAATTTGAAGCCTTCTTCAACCAGGCTTCCATACTTTCTTCGACCTCTTCATGCTCCTTGTAAGTTTCACTAAAAGACTTGTCTCTGCAACTCCTCCTTACAAGCATAACTCAGTTTTCAACTAAGTCCTTAATCTGCTCTACCTTCCCATAAGCCTTCCTCCTTCTCTTATTAGTCTATTTCTTTCCTTCCTTGCTCTTCGATCTTTCTCTGCCTGGCTCTTAAGTGATCTCCTCATATTGGCGCCTCACGCCGTTTTTGAAGATCTTCTCAACTTCACTAATAGGCTTGTCTTAGAGCACAGGGTTCTGGCTCATCTTCTCTACAATGAATTCTATGATAGAAGGTTAATAGAACCCTAATTTACTTTGAGTGTCTGGCTCTTCAGCCACAGCTTCAGTTTTCATTTCCTCTTCAGAGGCCTTCTTTGTTTCCTCGATATCCTTTTTGGCTCCTTTGAAAGAACTTTCTACTTTTTCGACTATCTTCTCAACTATAGCCTTTACAACTGCAACTTAATGATCGACGGCTATAATATATTCAGAAGGAAGTCGGGCTCCTTTGCTTGATTTATAATATCCATATCAATAGCTTCTTATTTGTTTTACAAATTAAATTATACTTCATTGAACTTTTTGTCTAATATAAGGTCGATCTCATTCTACTCTACATAAAGAAGCTACTCAGCACTATCTTTGGAGTTGAGTCTATACAAAACTCTTTGCCATCTGCCCTTAGTATTAAGTCTTCCAATTCTTCCTATAATCTGCTCTTCAGACCTTTTAGAGAAGACATCTGCGATGATGAGGTAAGAACCTCCGTTCTAGTTGATTTCATCATTCGTCTGAATGTCAGTCCCTCTTCCATGAGCTTCATTCAGCAAGTATATTCCATATTCCTTTTTCGCATTCTTCATTAAGTATCTGCCTTCAATCATGGATTCGATATTGGCGGCTTGCCCTCTGCTTAAACTTGTGAAGTCGTAGCCTGATCTCAAAAGGCCTATCTCTATTGCATTATAGTTAGTTGAAGCCACTATTAGAACTGGGGAGTGGCTTAGCTGCTCTATTATAATTTTTTTGATCTCAGCCAAGTAATCACTCTAATTAGTGCTCACAAACACATCCGGGTATTGAGTCTTTTTATTTCCCTAGAGTTTATCAAGAGTGGGAAATACTACAGGTGTAGCTTGAAAAGCTAGCTTTAAACAGTTCTCTTCAGTAAAAGAGAGATTGCTTCCAGAAAATCCTATCACTTTATGAGCTTGCTGAAAGTACTCAAGAGAGTTGATTATAGTATCAACAGAGCCATCAAACATAATCCAGTCGTACTCGTCCACTAATACGTAGCTTTGCTACCATACACTCACAGCCTTGCTGTTCTTTTGCATCTTCTTTAATTAGGGCTAAGTGTAGAAATAGATGCCAGTATCTTTGGCAAAGAAGTTTAGATTGCAATTAAGCTACATTGCTTTAATGACTCTCTAGTATCGTTTGAAGTCTCTTTGCACTAAGTGCTCATTCTTGCTGAGTATAAAGACTGATCTTTAAGTTTTAAGAACAATAAGGATTGCTAAAGCAATGCATATTAGGGTCTTCCCATTGCCAATACCAAAATGAATGAAGTGATTGCTGTCAAGGTTGACACAGATAAAACCCCAAGAGTAATTTTTTAAGCAATCGTGAGTATGATAAATTAATAAATGAACTTTTAAAAATTTAATAACTGAAAAAGTGAAACCCCATTAGGGGAATTGCAATAGTGGGTGGAAAGTGAAACTTAATGATATATTTGGTAATTCACAAGAACCATCCCAGTTCCAAGAAGCTGTTCATCCCATCCCTGATCAGGAAGATGTGTCTCTGTCGTGGATGCAGGCTAGTGGCCAGACCTCCCTTATGGAGCTGTGACTTAGGGATCTCTGCAGGAGCCTTTACTTGTAAGCGGGAGATACACTGAGGAACCAATGCCAAGCCACCTCGACCTCCTCGCGACCCTCAGGGGCGGCCTCGTCCTCGCTCACAATGCTGTCGAAGGGAGGGATGTACTGCTTGGTCCTGATCTATTCATAGTAGGAGACGATCTTGGCGATTCTGGCGTGGGACTTCCTGCTAGGGTCTGGTGCAGTGGGAGCACTCTATTTTCCTATAATCGAATTTAAGTTTTAATTTTTAAATCTTAATTAATTAAAATAGGGCAGCCGTTAAAACTATAACTAAACCCTTAAATTAAACTATTAAACGATTAAATAATTTTAAACTTACAAAATCTCCCAGACTTTTTTGCCTTCGAGTTTTTTAGGAAATGTTGTGCTAGAGGGGCCATCTTAAGGTCATTTTGTAGCCCTTTGAAAACTAGGGGGAACTTGGGCACTCGGGGCACACAGCACACGCCCTGGCGGAGTTGCGCTCAATTTTCTTTTTCCCTAAAATTAAAAAATAAATAAATATATTTAATTGATTAATTGATGATCCCCCAATTGTAATTGGTAAATAAACTAACCCATTCAGACCTCCTTGAGGCTCAGGTGCTTTAGAGCATCGATCAAGGAAGGAGTAAATGCCCAGGTGATCGACCCCATGTCACAATTAGAGGTAAGAAATAATAGTCAGCGGGGGTGCCTGGAAGGTCTTTCTAGGGGAGTGGCTCAGGAAGATCTGCTTGATCTGTATAAGATTGCTTCCTAAGGCTACTAAGCTAAACTTCTCTAGATTAGAGGAAATCTCTAAATGAAATCGTAATAGCACCAGAGGAAATCCGTGAGGGTGTAGGCGTCGCTGGCCGAGGGGGGCTCTAATGAACATCTCCTGGAGGTCTTTATCAGCTGGCCTTTTGCTGGGCTTTTTAAAGATCTGTTGGTCCCTAGGTTATTAGTTGAGTGACCGTTAGGGATCTGTCCGTTAATTCTTAGGTTGTTTTATTTTCTCTAGTAATTCGTTCAGGTTGTGAGTAGTTCTGGAGACAGGCTGCCCACTGATGAGGAGTCAGGCTAGGAATCAGCACGTTTTCAACCTGCATGCGCTGAAGGCGTCCGCTCCTGATCTTCAATGTTGGAAGGTCTCATTGTCTGGTCCATCGTGAAATCCTCAATGGCGGTTGGGGTTTTGTCCAGTATCTATCAGGGAGGGCCCCCACCTCTGACCTTGGGCGCGTCTCCATCGTTGTGTCTTCCCATCGTTACTCTCAGGGTTGCCTCTCTAGTCAAGTCTCCTTCCATCTTCTTCAAGTAGGCTATGTCGTCGTGAAAGTCCAGCTTGCGGACTGATAGGTGGAGCTGAATACTGTGGTCTACCATCTCCTGGTAGTGAGTGGTTACATTCCTGCCAAAGATGGTTTGGGCCATGTCGTCAATCTCCGTGTATGATCTGAGGACAAAGGATAGGTTGTCCAGCAGGCACCTGAGTCGCGTCCCGAAGATAGCTTCGTCAGGAATATATGAGGGCTCGAGTTAGGCGCGGAGGGTGGGCGGCAGCAGGTGGGGGTCGAGCTCCACCGATGAGGACGAGAGGAAAGATATGATCCTGTGAGATAATTGATTCTCAGGGCTCAGCATCTTTAAATGTGGCAGCGATATTGATAATAATAATTAAGGGTAAATATATGAGAATAAAATTTAATCAGTCTTGCCTATTAAAAGTTGGTTGCTTTTTGATTTTTGATTAAGGCCCTATATATATATATATATTAGTACTACTATAATTTTACATAAAGCAACTAACTATTTATAATAATAAAAATACTATATTTTATTTAAATTCAAATTCAACTTAATTCAAAAAAATACTCTTGGGGTTTTATAGTTTAAACATAAGACCTGAGAGCAGTAGAATTTGAAGCCTAAATATTACTCCAAAGTTTCTAATTCGGCACTTACTCTTAAGAGTTCCTTTGGAGACCTGCTATTGAATCTGGATGCTACTTGGTTTTATAAGTTCTCATTCTTGAATAGCTAAAGAAGGTCATTAACAGCCTTTTCAGAGAAGGCTTCCATAGTCCTTGGTAATTTCATTATTCTATCAAGGTCAGATAAGTCACAGTTTAGACAGTTGTCAATAGTGTGAATGCTTAACTATGCATTTTTCTCGACTTGCGCATTCACAATCAACTACTATACTTTCCTGATTTGTTCAATCTTCCCTACCCACTATTGATCTCTGCTTTGCAGTCTTTAAGCAAGGCCTTTCATAAAATGCACCATTGAGACTTTGTCGATGACTTCTTGCTTTTATAAGAAGGTTGCCCTTGTTGAAGATATGTAGTCTTTTAAAGACTCTAAGTTAGGGGCAGAGCATAAGGCACATATTCTTACAAAGTACTCTGTATACTCTACAGGAATGTCTCTTATAAGGTTCAATCCACAGTCTTGCTTAAGCAAGATAATAAAAGGCACGTTCATTATAAAGAAGGAATTTGGTATTAGTTTAATGACCTAAGGGTCAATTGAAAAGTAGTGCCAAGTTTAAGCCAAAAGCTGAATGATGCCTGGATTAGAGTCGTTTAGCTTCTAGACTATAGCAAGCTGCTTACTTAGACATGTTGCCTCAGTAATATAGACCAAGTTGGCTAAGCCTATAGCTTGTCTAGCATTGGGTTACCTTATAAGTAAGAGAATTGCTTCTTATATTAAGTTCTCTTCTGGCTGATATTTTTCCCCTGTATAGTAACTGAGGGCAGCCAAGATGATACGAGCCTTGGAGTCTTAGTATAGCTTTTAGTTACTTGAGATCAACTCTGTAATTAAATAGAAGAGCCCTTGGTTCACTGAGGGTTCATTTGCCATCTCAAAGTGCTAAAGGAACGAAAAGAGTGATTGGGTGTTGCGGGCCATTATATCTTAAAGGATCTGTTCCTTTTATTAACAATTTGATTATTTGAAACTTTCAAAGTGCTTGACCAACATCTCATGGCCAATGATTGAGCCATAGTTAATAACCAGCTAAGGTAAGGGTCTTGAAGCTTGCATTGATTCACTTGCTAAGCTCACAGTAGTCTGGAACTCACTCACTTTCATTTCCTCGTTTGAGAGGGAGTGGTTAAGATTTTCAGAGACCAGTGACTTGGTATCACTGCTGTTCTTGGCTTTCTTGCTTTTGTTATTGTTTATAAACTTTCTCACAACGTTCTTAAAATCCCATGTCTTTTAATAGCCTTTGAAATCCTCCTGCTACAACAGGAGACTCAAATCATAGTTGTTGAAATGTAGGAATTCCTTTGCTCTATTGATTTTGACGCTATCTTGGGCTCCCTTGTACTCAGCTTTAATGCCCTTCATTTTGCCGCCGTCATCAATATTAGCCTTGGCTTCAAAATTTTCTAAAATCCGATCACCCTGCTCAAGAAGTTGAGCTAACCATTCATTTGAATTATCATTCCTTAACTCTAATATAGGTGCAAAGTAAAGGAAAAAAGCTTACCAGGGCTTCGTTCTTCAATCTATAGGGGAAAAGACTCAGCAAGCTGATCGCGCTCTTGGGCTGGATTCATGGTATTTTTAAGTTTTGATTATAGTATTATATACTGGATTTTTAAATTTAATAGGTGGATTATTAAAAAATACCACTGGATTCTTCAAATTTACTATAAGAAAAACCTCTCTCCTTCACTTATCCAGTGGATTTAAAGAGCTACAGCCCGCAAACCAGTTCAAATGCATTGCTTATGTTAATACCAACATATAAAGGTGAAAAAAGTAGGCTTGCAAGAAATGGCGGACCCGCCATGGGTCTTTTGAGCGCTTTTCGAGTCTGGCCTCATTGAAAATTGGCTTTTTGGAAAAATCGAAAAATCCGAGGGCCTAATGGCGAATTCAACCCTACACTGTTCATAACGTACATATAACCAGTAGAAATGTGCAGTGAAAGTAGAATGGAAAGCAAAGGCACTCGTTTTCGAAAATCGAGGTCATGGTTGAAGGGGGTCCAGACTGGCTTTGGATTCTAGACTTCAGACTGGATTTTAGACCCTATAAGAGGGGGGGTTTATACTAAAGTTGAATTTTTACAAAAAGTAGTTGGGAAAGCTACTGGATTTTATGGACATATGGACTAAGTATAGAATAAGGAACACTTTCAACAATATATGATCACTAGAACACTCAAACTGCAATTAGCAGCATTCTTAAAGACTCTCTTTCTAAGACTCTTGAATTGGCCCTCTCATAATAAGTTAAATTGTAAAGTGTGGAATTTCGCTATTTATAGATATTAAATCATCACTATACCAACTTATAGAATTATCACGCATATATGTATTGGGGTTTATATATATATATTTTCTATGAAAGTTATTTTTGTTCTAGATATCTTTATAAAATATTATATTATCATCGTTAAAAATATTTATAAATATTTTTTATTATCTTTATTATAAATATGAATATTTGTGTTTATTCTGTTCTTCTTTTTTTTAAGAATCTTATTTGAATCTTATTTTATTGTGCAAAATTTTCAATTTTTTAATCTATTTTATTATTATATTAAAAATTAATAAATATATCTGCATATATCTAATAAGAACTAAATATTGTTTCAAAGTTACTTATCAAAAGATATTATAAGTTAAAACTTCTTCAATAATGTTTTAATGAAAAGTGTAGCGCATGCGATTCAATTTTTAGTTATATTAAAATTCAGTTTAAAAATTGATAATTTTAAAATATGATTAAAAACGGTAAAAATAGGCAAATTTGGCATATCTGAGCAGTTTTTAAGATTTTTAATATTATGAAAAATTGAAGATTTAAAAAATTGGAAAAGTGAAAATGCCAAATCCAGGTATATCTTCTATCATTCACACAGAGCCTTAAGCAACTCATCTTGGTGTGGGAATTTTCTAACATTAGTCTTTCGAGCTCATCTTTCAAACCTGCCTCCTTACAAACTTATGAGAACAGTACTTTTAGAGATAGCGAGGCAATCTGCTAAGAAAAGAGCGCTTGACATGGACTTTTGCGATTGGCAAATGTCCACAGATAACGTTCATTTCTACTTTGACTGCTAACAAAGGTATTTCTTATTGTTCCCTGACCTCTAAATTCCCAGAATATGTTTATGAAGATTTGCCCCTAAAAATTGGTAAAAAATTGCCAAAATACGGTAAAACTCAAATAATCACATAAATTTCATTTTGTAGATTCAATATTTTTTGGTAAGGTAAAAATTTTTGAGAAATAGAGAATTTTTTAATTAATCCAGATTGATATTTTAATGATGATTTTAAAAGTCTTAAATAAAATGAAATAAGGGAAGATTTAGAGATTTTAGAGAAGTGTGATATTTACATTATATAACATGCTTATTATGAATAGGCCCATAACATTAGTACGATTCCGCAGAGGTCTGCGAAAACACAAATCCGCAGAGTTCCGCAAAGGTCATTGAGAAATAATGCGTCACGCGCCACATTTGCCTCAGATGCGATTCTTAATTCATTTGGCTATAAGGCTTAAAAAGCCCTATTTTTAATTAATTCTTAATTATATATAATAATTTTAGTAATTTGATTTTAATTTTTAATGAAAAATTAAATATATTTAAATTAATCAGGTTTCTCTTAAGAGAATTGTAATTACCCCTAAATTATTAATTTAGTAAATTGCGTAAATTAATTAAATACTAAAATTATTATATATAATTAAGAATTAATTAAAAATAGGGCTTTTTAAGCCTTATAGCCAAATGAATTAAGAATCGCATCTGAGGCAAATGTGGCGCGTGACGCATTATTTCTCAATGACCTTTGCGGAACTCTGCGGATTTGTGTTTTCGCAGACCTCTGCGGAATCGTACTAATGTTATGGGCCTATTCATAATAAGCATGTTATATAATGTAAATATCACACTTCTCTAAAATCTCTAAATCTTCCCTTATTTCATTTTATTTAAGACTTTTAAAATCATCATTAAAATATCAATCTGGATTAATTAAAAAATTCTCTATTTCTCAAAAATTTTTACCTTATGCATTTTATTTTATAATTAGTTAATTTCAAATCAATTTCCGTATTTCTTTCTTTATGAATATCTTACTGGCTTTTTTAGAATTGTTATTTATCTATTTAAATTAAATACTTTAAGTAAAATTGTCGTATTAAAAGATTCTTTCGGAAAAAATACATTCTTTTTTTCGTAAGTGTAGTATGTGTAAGAGTCATTTTAATCCTTTTAATTCTTAAATTTTGGAAATAATTTCTCTCTGTTTATCTTATTATTTCCTATAGCTTCTTCTCTTAGTTATTCAAAGCTTATATTATATTTAATCGATAAAAAAAAGATGTAACCAACTACCTTTGTCATCATTTTAAGTTAGTTTTACAGAATTATATCTCATTTGTTACTATTATTATTTAATTTAATCTAATAAAGTCACAAACTCTCTGCATATTAAGCATATAAAGTGATTGAATATTATTAATTAATAATGTAAGGTTTTTCTATGGTTGAAACATGGAGAAATTGCTATTATTCTATTTCACCGCTATCATGCTCTGATTTATCAAATCAATACTTCATGTCTCTCATTTTTATATTCTAATATCTGATTTAATGATTGAGTGCTGTGTCTGGAAAGTGTTTAAGTTTAATGTGAGAGCTTTATTATATAATAGCAATTAAGCTCAATCAGAAACTATTATTAATAATATTATTTTATTATATAATTTGATTAATATGTAAAGTTTTTAATTATTTTAATTGAAATAAATAGTTAAATCATCATTTTAAGTTTATATCATTATTTAAATACAATTTTACATTTTAAGTTTAATGCACCAAATTATTAGTGAAAGGTTATTTTAATGAAAGTTTGCCTGGCCTTTTTTATGAAATCAATCTGAAAAATGAAATTAAAACGATTTATTTGCATTGAGATAGAATTTAATAACATGTAAAAAAGTAAATTCTTTAAATAAGGAAGATGTTTTACTTAAATTCAAAATATTAGGGTCGTTATTGAAATTGAATCATTTTTATGTAATCTTATATATTAATTATAGTGTATAGCTTATTTGAAATTAGTATATATTTTGCATTGATTCATTATCAATAATACCTATAATAATAACTTATTAATACCAAAATAAAGATTTATTAAATAAGTATCAAAGTAAATGGAGGACTGTTATATCACTGCCTGCTTGACTCTAACGACTTGAAAAACTGAAGTATGTTTATGCATCTCTAGTGCGGTTGCTATCCATCAAGGCACTTCTACTGATCTGTTTATAAGAAGCAATAAATGGGAAGAAGGATGTTGAACCATAGAGGTAATTACAATTCAATGCAATAATATTACTAATATAGACTTCATATGGCTTTCTAAGATCACAAATGCCTTAGTAGATATTTACAATCAAATGACCATCTTTAGCAATGTTTACTGTATTTGGGGCTCTTTGAAATGTTTAAGGCTAGTATTAGCGAAGTCAAGAAGCCCTTATTACAGTGTGAAAATTAGAATAGTATTGTGCAGCAACTATACTAGATGTGAGATTTCTAGTATAAGCTCAAGGATTAAACGAGTAGTTGTCATAAAAATTCTTGTATTCATTGCTAACTAAGCACTTATCAACTTCAATTCTCTATGCAACTGAGTCTGTTCCCATTGGTTAGAAGAAGTTATATATGAGCTATAAAGTACAAGAGTAGGTGCGCTCCATTTGTAGAAAAGCCAATAAGTGCAGCGTGCGCAGTTTATTCCCTCAGGATCACCTACAATCTTATTTGGAATAAAATTGCACTGTAATTGAAACCCTTTAGAAAGAAGGAGAATCTGCAAAGGCTCCTAAACTAGAACAATAAGTGATATTCTTAGACAGGAAAGGAAGAGGTCAGTATGTTTGAAGTCTTAACAGATATGAGTTTCTCTACATATACAAAATCATCAACTATATAATTGTAAACATTAAATGAGGAAAATTCAATGGGCTTTTGGGAAACAATGATTCTCCATTATCCTGGTTCTACGAGTAGATGTCTGATTCGGATATTTCACCATCGTTTGATAGCATTTGATGCGTCGAGTGGTGCCTCTAGTTAGCCATCACAATGTTTTACCCCTCAATTCGATTGCAATACTGAAGCTCGAAAATGTTGAAGTGCTTATGCCTAGACCAGCTACCAAGATTTAACTTGACGAAGATTACAACACAAGACTAAATTTTATGATAATTCCCAGCTATAGTGTCTCAAGAAGCTCTCATTATTGGGAACAACAAAATAGTCTGCTTAGCAAGCTACAATTGATAGAGAGATTCTATGGGTCAAGGAATTGATATTCAAGATAATTAACAGACATCTCTGCCGACATAGACCAATGACCACCTCTCTTTCATTAAAATGACATGAAAAAAACAAAAAGTGAGGCATTACTAAACATGAAGGAAATAACAATCAATAAATGAGTAGTGCAAAAGGGGTTTCAACTGGGGTAAACATTTGGAGAGTAAAATAGGTACAAGCTAGAAAGCTACTCATCAACTTATGAACCGAATCATTGGAACTGCATCAAATGGATATTTGTCACAAGAAGCCACTATGCAATATTTGTACTTAACATTCATACCATAAAGATCATTAGAGCTCAATTAATTATCGAATTTATCTCAATATATTGAGTATAAAACTCATTGAAATAGTTGGACTATTTAATATTATCACAATCATATAAATATATGCATATTTATAAATAAAAATATATAACAAATTAGTTATTGAATTGATCATATAAAGCTATATCCATTTTTAATTTGTAGTTACAATGAGACAGTTTCAAAGTAATTGAGAATAATCCTTAGTGTGTAAGTTCAACAATAAATATTCATAGATTTATAATGTAATCCTTTAGATAAGTTCAAAGAAACAAGACATGTTTTAATATTATGCATCAACTGTATATAGATTATTATATTTGTTTCATATGCTCTTAAATGAACACACAATAATATTATTATATTAATGTAACATTTTAATTATTAGGTTATAAAGTGATAAATTTAACTTTTTCAATCTTTAAGTTTTAAAGTATGTTTGAGAATATATCATATAACGAGTATTAAGCTTGTGACTTTGGTCAATAAGCAGCTTTTCTCTCTTTTTTAAGGAGGTTAATTGAATTTATAGCTTCTTGAATTTATTTGACATTTCGTTCAGTCTATTTTCTATAATTTAAGATAGCAATATCTTTTCTAACTGTGATTATCTAAAATGAAATTATAAAGAATTGGCTTAGTTATGAAGGTTGATTGAATAAACTAGAAACCGAATTGACAGATCCATGAAGAAGCCAAGTCCTAATAATATTAACTGTC
Source organism: Oxytricha trifallax (assembly GCA_000711775.1). Classification (NCBI taxonomy): domain Eukaryota; phylum Ciliophora; class Spirotrichea; order Sporadotrichida; family Oxytrichidae; genus Oxytricha; species Oxytricha trifallax. Next base: position 19,911 of record ARYC01020856.1, read on the forward strand.
ATATTTGTTTGTATTCTTAGAGTAAATTAGTTTTAAAATAACAAGACAATTGTCTTTGTGATTACATAACTTGATAGAATACAGTTGTTGCTTTTCATTGTTTTAATCGGTTTATTCCAATAATCTTTGGAAATAATAATTACATTATAGTTCAGTAAATATGCATAATATTATAATAAAATTATCACATTCAAAATTCTGCTATAAATAATTAAAAGTCTTTAAGCCACAATGAGAAGCAGATGTATCTCATTAATAAGTTATAATCATCTAGTAAATATGGCCTTTTCCGGTGAAAGACTCTAAACTCTATGTTTATCATCAACTAAGCTGACAGTTGCATGAGATCTTAGCAAATGAGTTAATTACAGTGAAATCCATGATAGAATAGGATATCAGTAAGTAGAAATAGAGGATATAGTAGGTTTATCACACTGAAAATACCGACAATAAAGATTAATATGGAAGAGTTAAGTGTAAAGATTAGATAAGGTATAATTATTAAATAAACATTAGAGTTGCTGTTTAGGAGACTAAAATGGTTCTATATAAATTTTGATGACTCAAAATAAATTGCTATATAATAGTTACTCGATCAGGGTATATTTTTAATAGAGGGCAAATACTATTTTTATATGCAATCAAACTTTAAGATTTAAAATTAAAGAACATTCATTACTTGAACTTTAAAAATGGTTTATATATAGGTACAAATCATCAATGAAAATCATAAAATACACATTTTTGTAAGAGATACTTAGGATATTGTTTACGAATTATTATCATAAATTTATCAATTTCAAAATATTTCTTTTAATATATAAATTACTTCATTAAATTAAATGAATTCACCAATTCAAAATGGGAACCCATATATATTAATTAATTAATTACTAATATATAAACATCATCGTTTTAAATTAAATATGTTCAATAATATTTATTTATCATAATTATCATAATCATCTTATGATTCTATATAAAATTTCATCAATAAATGAAATTAATAGTATTCTCTACAGTGAAACAATATTCAATCTCATGATTTTGTCATCTACAGCAACTCAATAGTGTATGTATCATATTATCTAAAGAGATTAATTCGCTAATCTACTTATAATTAAATGGCTTTGTGACTAATATTTGGAATGTGATAATAACAATCAAAAGAAAGACTACTACTATGTTTTCCAATTAATTGCTTGTTATTTGCTAATATAATCATTTTTAGTTTTGTTAACTCATAAACTTAAACCAATTTAAGGAACATTCCTGCTTATAGGCAAGTGAAGTTATCAGTGTATGTATAAATAACAGACTCAATTTAAGATTTACAAGCTCGAACTAGTTATTCATGCTACATTATGATTCAATAAAACTTAATTATATATTAATTTTATTTATGTAAAGTTTAATGGATTGCAATTCAATTGTAATTATATGTTTATATTAGATGTGATAATTCACACAATTAGTAAATCCTTCGAGACTGAATAAATGAAGATAGATTTGTTGATTCCTGCATGAATGAGGTCAGTTTCTTTGATTAATTAGATGAAGAATACGGAACCAAATAGGATCAAGAAACTTAAAGTAACTAAAATCAAGTTTGGATATTATCAGATAGAAAAATTTAAAGGTATTAAATTTAGATATAAAATATTATAAAATTTTGGAAGAAGGTAAATTATTTTAATATACAAGGAAGTTCTTTTAATAAAAAAACATTATTATTAATATCAACTGTGTAATAAGCAACTTTAGCTCTGACTTTAATATAGGCTTAAACATCATCTTCATAATTAGCATCCTTCAGGCATCCTTTTTGCTCTTCTTCTTTCATGTCCTTCCTATTCTTACGCCTTGTCTGCTGTTTAATTCTCTATCTTCACCTTTGTAAGACTGCTCATTCATATATATAATGTTTGAAGAGCATATTGATTGCCTTAGAATAGCAGTAGCTCTGCTGGATGCTATACATTCCTTTTCAGTGATAAATAACATGGGTTTCTATTAAAGTAGTATTTAGCTCTGTATTGGAGAATAAGTCTGTACCATGTCTTTATCTAATCATTCTCACTGCAATTCTCATCTCTGTATCTCTTGTGGCAGGTTTGTAACGCCATCTTTCCATTGTCATTATAATCTTCTTGTACCTACATATGTTGGGAGTGATGTCACGTCTGGTCTTGAATAATCTTCCCAATATTAGCCAATCTAGGTAGATGGTCTCTAAATTAGTTTTCAGCATTTTTTTATTTTCAGTCTTGCAGTCAATAGTGGGATTAAACGATGGATTAGTGGCCAACTAGAGGCATCACTCAACGCTTTTCCTTCTATCTCAAAACGGTGGAACTTCCGACTCGACTTCTCCTCGGGGAGCCAAGATTATCAGGAATCACTCTTTCTAAAATGGCAATGTGGTTTCTCGAGTGATGGTTGATGCATGTTTTTGTCTAGGAATGCGTTTATGCTCCAATCAATTCTGTTTCTAATGTCAATATCTCGCGCTAGCAGGGTCTTTCTTCTCTTAATTTAGTGATTTCCTCTAAATAGTAGTATCAAATGCCTTGGTGGATTCTCATTCTTTCCAAAGGATTTCAATGTTTATAGAAAGATTTACAATAGGAAGTCAAATGGATCCTGATGAAGCTATAATGTTAGAAATGTGCTCGTTGGCGTTAAAACTAATTCGCTCTGGCATATGACAGCAACTATATCACTTAACGAGCCAGAGAACAGAATTAGATGCCAAGGATGTCGTAGATAATTAATGTTTAGCAATCAGCGAATACACAAGACATTCTACCTCAACCACTCTCTTAATCCTTGCACTTACACTGTCAGTCTCAGCGAAAATGCTGTTGCCATCCCATGCTCCTCTTTCTCACAATCCACTAGATACTGTTCGGCATTTGCTCGCATTAGCCTTCAAATGCCTAAAGAGTCACACGTATTGTAAGTCTTATTAGAGTTGGTTATATTATTGTTGGCCTATACCATGCCGTTGATTCTTTTTTGCAGCCTTGAGATCTTGATGTGAGTAAAACAGTTACAGCTGAGTGTGAATATTTCTATCTTTTAACATTATTTCATCCATATACCGCGGCATGCTTAAGACACTCATATCTTGCTTCAAGAGTTGGCAGCATTCCTCTAAATTGCTGGAGATGCCCATGTTCAACTCATCAATAAGGATAGGTAGACTAATAAGGTAGAATTTTTTGACAATAAATCGAATTTAATTTGAAATATACATATATGAATATAAAGGTCTTGAGATGAATTAAGACAATTAAGAATGTATGAGGTAAAGCTCTAATTAGGGCAATTAATTTAGCTATATCTCAATAAGCTGATTTCCAATCAACCCAAGATATTTTGACTGCCTTCCTTGAGCTTATAAGCTCATAAGTGTGGGCTTATAAGCCCAAAATCTTCTAAAATCGACCACTTCAAGGGTCATTTTTCAAAAATCTGTTTTTTAAGTAAAAGTCTTATAGAGGGCTATAATGCCCATTTTATGTTAATTCTCAATTAAAGTAGAAATTATATATTAAAATTTTAAATTCAAATTTTAAAACGTAATAAATTTAAGGTTGATTTAAATTCTCTATAGAGAATTCTATTAAAACTAATATAAGTTTAATTTTTAATGATTTTAAATAATTAAAGCCTTATAATTTCTACTTTAATTGAGAATTAACATAAAATGGGCATTATAGCCCTCTATAAGACTTTTACTTAAAAAACAGATTTTTGAAAAATGACCCTTGAAGTGGTCGATTTTAGAAGATTTTGGGCTTATAAGCCCACACTTATGAGCTTATAAGCTCAAGGAAGGCAGTCAAAATATCTTGGGTTGATTGGAAATCAGCTTATTGAGATATAGCTAAATTAATTGCCCTAATTAGGGCTTTACCTCATACATTCTTAATTGTCTTAATTCATCTCAAGACCTTTATATTCATATATGTATATTTCAAATTAAATTCGATTTATTGTCAAAAAATTCTACCTTACTTAGCTTTCTCATATTATGACGGTGATGCTTGTTTAATAGGTATTTCTTTTGTTAATTATCTGGCCAATATCAGAGGCTCTATGATTAAAAGACTCTATGCTAAATATATTAAATATATTATAATCTTCAATTTTTCAATTAATTTTAATTAATATAAATTAAGATCATAAATTCATTCAACAGAAACATATTTTATTAATAATTTAGATATTTTCAATTTATATTAATCAACTTCCTTATTTGAAATTAATATACTCTTTTATATATTTATTTAAATTGAAAAATATTTTGAATAATATGCTTAATAAATATTTTTTTAATGAATAGAAGAATTTAAAATATAAGGTGAAATAAAATACCAACTCAAAATGATAGTTTAAGAAATTATATACATTGAAAGATTCTATAAAAACAATCTTATAATTATATAATTCTAATAGGTTTTTGGATCCATATTAATTATTTATGATAAAATTATCATGATCATTTAGCTCTACCGCTTTTATTATTTGGCTATTAAATGTTTAATAAAAATATTAGAATTTTCTTTTCTCCCTAATTCAATATCTTCTTCTTGTTGGTTCTTTTTACCTAGTTTATAGTGTATTAGCCCTGAGTAATCACAACCCTCATGTTTATCGTTGTTGTTATGTCACTGGCTGGATCTTTCTCTCTGTTATCTACATCTATGGCCTTTGCCAATCTACTTTTAATACCTCTATTGAAAACATGACAATCTCGTTTGTCTTTGCATCTGTAGATGCTATCGTCATCATCTCCATTCTCACTCTTCTCTTACTCTTTTCTTTAAATAACAGCCTCACTTATGAATTTAACCTTTCAGATTTAATCATCAGCTTGAGTTTGAACTTGAAATTGGACATATCAGCATCATTGGTCAAGTAATATTGCAAACAAAGTTACGGGAAACTTGTGAACAGGGAGTTTACAGTAGTACTATTTAATTCTATGTTTAAAAAAACCATAGAAATTAGACTTCAGACAAGCATCCAATGATACTAAACATGTGGTGATCAATATCTCAAATGAATACCCAATGTTTTTAGTAACGGCTTTGTGAATTTTTCTTAATTTTATTAAGCAAATGAACCCAATTTAAATGCAGCTGAGTAGTAAATATCCTTAGCACTTCTATTATTTACCTCACTGGACTAAGTGCAATTTACTATGCAGTTAGTATTTAACGGTTTCCACTAATATATATATATATATATATATGAATAAACTAAGATGATAATGGATTGTTCCTACAAAAAAAGGCATGGAAATAATTAAAAAGATAAACGTATACACAATATCGGTAAGTTTTTTTAACAAGAGAGTTTCAATTAACCATAAAAATTCAAAAATTAAAGTAAAGCTTCCCTTAATAAATAAGAGTGACTAGCTGTAACATCAATAACACGAAGTTTATATATAGCTATAAAGCAGTGAAAAGAAATCAAAATCATAAGTATTCATAGAATACTTGTGTTTAAATGAATATTATGAGATGAAATAAATTGGATAAATATGAATTTATATTCAAAATAAAAAAATAACTACTTATATACGCTATCAAAGTACTGATAAATATGGATTCATCAATGAGACCATTAAAATACTTAATTTTCTCAACTTTATCGTGATAACTATTATTGCAATCATTAATTATTTTGATTTAATAATACCTATTCCAATGGTAGTAGTCAATATGGTTATATAATCTTTAGATAGTTCTGGATATAGACGAGGGCTAAGAATCCAAGATATTATTTTCGCTCATCACATGCCGCTTGTTGGCTTTGGTCTATGTATGCAGTAGGAAATTGCTAATTTAGAGTAATCCTATTTTACTCAGTAAACCTTTTTAGTCTATCAAAGTATATCTTATAAACAAACCATCAATAATAATTACCTCCGTTTAAACTTCCAGTTTCCTTTTAATTCATTGAATTTAATTATGTAGTTATATAAGTAATTTGATGTAATACCATTCTTAAACATTTGTCTGTCGTTTATACTCTTCAAACTTTCTAAAAACATCATGCATCTTATCCATTTTTAAATATCAGCTTACCTATTAATATGTCCTATTCTAATAATTTTTTATTAAAGTGCATTACTTACAGTATAATCATATAGATAATTTGGTTAATAGTAATATTTAAATTCTGTTAAGATATTATCTAGTAACCTCGATTCTCTATATCATCTTAATTAATATCTAAATTGCTTAAATTCAATAATTTTGTTGATTTATGTTCCCATGTAATTAATTTTCTCTCCAACTTATATTCTATGGGACCTTTTATATAATATAGTTATTCATTCAGGCAATAAACATTAACTTTCCTTTATTATATTATTTATATACCAGAAGCTTCTTTATTTAACTATTTATATTATTGAAAAAGTATTTGAATGGATTATTACACCAACTTACAGTATTTATGTGAACTTAGAATTAATGTTTATTATTATACAGTCTCAATAATCCTGCTGTCTTAATTTGAATTTGGAGAGAGGCAATCTATATCTATTACCATTAATAGTAAGATATTTTTAATATTTATAAATCTACATTTAATTCTTTTGTAAATGTCCATTTTAATCTTGATTTATGTTATTACTGGATCTCTTTATCTTTTTAAATTAAAGAATTTAAAATTTGGGGAAATGTTTTTGTACTATATAATTCATAGTTATTATTCTTTAAGTGCAAAGTTCATTAGCTATGTCTAAAATTCACAAATCATTCCTGCTTCTTGTCTTCCTTCTCCTACTTACTTTTGCTTCTCGCTATTCTTTATTGGTTGAGCCACCAGTTTGTTGATCAAAGATTCTAGATCGTTATTGTTCAAATCAAAGATAGGTTCATTAACAAGCTGTCGCACGAACTCATTATTAATTATGCCAGACGAAATGTGATGGATTTAAACCTGTTGGTCTGGTTACTGTAACTGCTCTTACTGACTTTCTTAATTTGAGAGTAATTTAGCTTGAGTTAGGATAGACTCTTCGTACATATCTTAATCTTTACCCACATGAACGATAGCTTAATCAGCGTACTTACTATTCAACTTGGAGATTAACTGCCTGCTCATCGTCATTTTATCTTCTTTTGTGCTTCTCTGGCTTTTCATCCTCAATTACACCTTCATTAATGAGACTCTCTTATCTTCTTTTGACTTATTCATTAGATGGAGGCTAGTCTCCACATCGGGCATCTCGGCATTTCCAAAATAACAGTATTGCAAACGAATTCAAAGAGGAAAGTTCGACTGAGGGGCAGCCAGAGGTACTACGCAATTCTTCACCTTCTAATCTACGAGGTGGAATGTCCGACTTAGACATCTATCCCAGGGGCTGAGATAAGTGTTGATCAAGATTCTTATTGACTACCCATTGGCATGAAGCGACCGCCCATAGTACATTCTTTGGTGATAGTAACGATAATGTTGATTTCCTAGACAACGTACTAGCAGATCTTTCAAGGCTTCTCCCCTTTCCACTATTGGCCAGTTCTTTTTCCCCATTTAAGTTGTGGGATACCCTTCGAAGATTCCCATTCTGTCCATAGAAATTCGAGAAGCATACTTCAGGATTACCAAGGTTGCCATGCCAACGATTCCAACAACCCCCTCTTTTGCAGAGCAGTACGTTGGTTTCTTTGTTTTTGAACATCTATAAACCATTTGCGAGTTGCTTTAACCTTTAAAGTACCAATGTATGAGGAAGTATCAAATTGCAAGTAATTGTTAATGAAAAAATAACGAAGGAAGCAGTGACTACAAGCCTTTCTCTCACTTTTATTCTTTCAGTCCTGGCTTTAATGCTAACACTCTCAACCAAATTTGAGTTGTCATACAATGTTACTCTAACACGCAAAGGACCAAGGATTACTGTAATACGTTATCACCAACCTCCCAACTACTCAAAGAATCACAAGTATTGTCTGTATCTCTAGAGAAGGTTACTTGATCGTTGAACCATACAAGCCTACTGGATATTTATGGCAGCCTTGCGAGTAGATGCGTGTGATGATGTTGTAGTAAATGTTAAATATAAATGTGGCTTCACTTACCTCTTCTTCTGAATCCATGCTTGCAGGGCTCCCCGTTGGTAGTACTGCCTCAACTGCATCTTAATTTGTCGTCTCAGGTAGTGCGTGTGTATTTCTCAACTTCCTAGATATAATTAATGTCTAAGGGAGGTCGAATTTATAGCTGTGAAGATTAATGTCCTGATTCAATATCGTTCATTGATATAGCAGGGTTGATTAGTTTCTCTTTGATTGAAAGTGTCTATTTTATATATTGATTGTTAGTGTTTAATTGTAAACTTATTCAATTCTATTATATCATTAACTATTCTATTTATTGATTATTAAAGATTTAATGCTACCTTTAGTCATCTATTTGTCATATTTTTTTTACATTTATCAATGGGGGTTTATATAAAGTGTTTGCTTTTAATAATTATCCATTCTTTGATAATTTTTATTAAACATAAATATGTTATGTTCAGCAAGAAGATTAACTTATATATTATATTTAGGGTTAATAAACAACTGTAATATGTACCAATTTAACAGTAGTTTATTGTTTATAAAGCTTTACAATATGAAAGTAGTTAAACTGATATAGGCAGTTATGTTTCTGACTATAATTTTTCATCCACGATATATTATAATCGAAGGAAATATAAGTCTAATATGAAGATTTATACATCATAATAATTAAAAAATATAATAATAATAATAATTAAGCCAACTAAGGACTCAAGGGTCCTCCGGTTATTAGGTGTTAAGTGGCGTGCCCTTTTAATTTAGATTAATCAAGCTGAATAATCATGGATTCTGATCGCTCATATCTCGTCGAAATAGGGTTTCTTTATTGTCTATTCATAAATTCTACTTCATCTTCCAATTTCTTTAACTTTTCTATAAGTGCCCTTTTGGACTAGTCAAACAGTTCTGCCGCTTAGTTCTGGATGGTTTGGACTAAGCGTTCTACTTGCTTAGGTTGTTTAGTGAAGTTGTCTATCAAATTCTCCATAACTTTAAAGAGTTATGAGAGAGCGGTAAAGATTTCCGCTTTTAAAACTTTCCTATCTTAGTTGTCGATGTCCTTAAGCCTATGTTTAGATAGGGCAAATATGAATTACTGTATATGATTCAGTAATACTGAAGAAGAAACTCCTTTTGCTAATGCGAATGAGCATTCTGGAATTTAGCCCTTAGTGGGTCAGTCGTAGATTTAGAACCATCGGGATATATCATCTTCAGTTTCATCTTCTGTTGGTATAAGCATTATTGATATACCAAGGATATGTCCTGGATATTCCCAGAAAAGGGAGAGTTCTTATAAATCTAAGGGATTTAAAGTGCATCTTTTGCCATTTCTTTTGAACGACTTCAAAGTGCATTGTCTATTCTAAGTCATGGTCGTTATAGAATGTTATAGGGAGAGTAAGATCTAATAGCTTTGCAATGTTATTTATTTATAGCTCAGAGTAAATTTAAGATTGAAGGTCAGATATTTTATTTTTGAGTAATTTATATTTAATAAGTACCTTGTCTAATTACTAATAAAGTTGTTTATACTCGGGTGATTCTTGGATTGGTTGATTCCCTAGTTAGTGAAAATCTTTTGATGTCTAGTGATTCCTGGTTTAAGCGCCACATCATCGGGTTTCTACTGTTTGATAATAGAGTAAGACTATTTAATAGTAGAAGATGGTGAAGCTGAAGTTTCCTGAGTTTTAGCAATCTAGACTGCTTTTACCTAATCTTAAGTAAAGCTCTTAAATCTATGAGCAATACCTCTAGAGATCTCAGTTAATTTAGCTGAAAATCTGGCATCTCTAAATCCGAGGTATTGACTAGTCTAAATGATAATGTCAAGATAGTCATTACAGTTAGAACGAAGGTTTTAAGCTTCAGAAGTATTGAAACTAATGACTAAGGCAGCTGATGTAATTTATATAGAAGTCATCATAAATCTCTAAACTGTAGTAATAGGAACAACTGTGAGATCCCATTTCTCAATCATGAGCTGGGCTAGGGCTTCTTCAAAGGACATAAGTCAAAAGTTAAGTCAAAAGATCTCATCCATCTCATGTTTGCTGGAGTTTGAGATCTTACCTAGTTGATGAATCAACTAGTACATTGAGGATAATGAATTTCTATGTAATTATGACAACCTAAAGTCATGTAGACTTGTAATAGCAACTAAAATATGTCTTAAAATAGAGTTGCTAGCTTCCATTCGGAAGTCTTTAAGTTTTTCTACCTCCTGACTGAGTACTCGAAAAAATTCTGACATTCGTTCAAGTTCTAGCTTTAAACTCTTTAATTTAAAACTATTTATACATCATTTTATCAAATTTCAAGACATCAATTGTTGTTATAAATATACATTTAGAGTCTTTAAGTAAGAAATTCTTTCATATTGGTCTATAAATAAGAACCTCTCTTTTTTCTAGATTTAAGTTTTGAGTAGAAAACCATACATTAAGATGATCTAAATAATGAGATTTGTTGTCTTGTAAAACTTCAATTCTAGCAATATACTAAGGAGTATAGTCATTAATTATTTATATTTAAGTATGTATATATGTATAAATTTAACAATCCTGAATATTTCACCGTGAATAGTAAGTTTGTTTTCAATTTCATGATGAAAATTATGCCAAAACACATTCATTTAAGATGAGCTCACTGAGAGGGAAAGCGGCATTAATATATAGTTAGTAATATTATAATGATTCTTTGAATTACCTGTTTTATATTTTAGTTGAGAATAAGGTGATTATAGATTAATAATATGAAGTATTTTGGAGCGAATAAACTACGATATAAATATTCATTAATTTGAAAGCTATTAATACCCACTTTAAAGCAAGGTGCAGCACATTGCTCGACTAATAATATATAACTCTTTAACTATCAATCAATAAAGCTTTTAATAATTCATAAGACACTCCTTTATTTAATTTAAATAAATATGTAATATTAAATGAATCACTACAAATACTAATTATTACCATCTACATTAATCACCCCATGACGAACACATTTATTATAATGCCCAGTGCAAATCAAGGGCTTAATATCCATAACGACTAATTCTATTCTCTTTAAATAGCCCAGAGAATCGTTTTAAACCTCGCATCCTCTGAGTGAGCGCATTCTCTTTTGCTTTCTCTACAGGCTCCTTCCCTTTTCCCACTGTCTTCAATTCTTCATTCTAGGATGATTGCATTTCAACTTAACCAAGAGACTGCTACTACTTCGTTAATTACTCCCAATTAAGGTAGCTAAACTGAATAAAAACTACTGAAATCATTTAATAATTAAATTAGTTAGTTAGTTAGTTTTAAAATATATTCACAGTATCTTTAAACTTGAAAGCACAGTGAGATATATCTTGACATTTTAAAGATCTCGGATAGGTGATAAATGAATCTAGATGAATTGCATAAATGCGAGAAGCAGTGTTTGACATTCAAAGTAGATAAACTAGTTAACTATGAAAGTGTGGTGTTGATGCTATGATGTTTATTCATATTTAATTGAATAAATTTAATACTATTTGTAACTTTTAATTTATGTAAAATTATATATATTCAAATCTAAATAAATGAATATATTTTAAAAAACAATTCATTTTAAATTATAATAAACAGTTAACAATTAAACAATTAATAAGATTATGCTGCATTGAAATTAAATGTAGTTAAATAATAATAATATGATTACATAGAGGTCTCTGAGACCCCCCGATTTAAGAAGCAATGGAAGCTTGTAAGGAACTTGCTCTTTTATATTTACTTTAATTTATATCATCTAATCTGTTCAGTCTCTTTGATTGTCACTTTAAATTGATCTTTAATTCAATCTTAATAAACTTTCATAGAAAGAGTTATTATCAGTGTGGCCAAACCTATCTTAGGTACACTCGTTTTCTATAGAAGAACTGAGTTTGTTCGATTATCTGCTTTGACTCTGAAGTATTGCCAAAGAAATTCCTTACTCTTAGTAAACTGTGAATGAAAATGTATTATTTGAATTGTGTTTATCGGTAAAAGAATAGTTAAATTTATTTCCATTCCGACTCTGGAGTCGCAGACTAGCCACCATTTGTTATTAACCCTTAAATCTTACATTTATTTGGTAAAATATTAAATATTATATTTGTTATGTCTATAATTCTCATATAGTACTAAACATATTTTTTTTTTCTTCTATTGGTTAGTTTTGGAGTTTGAATTCCATATCAATTAGTTAAGAAACACTGGGATTTTTGGGTTTTAAAAGTTACTCTGGTTTTCGGCTAGAGTTATAAATAAGTCTACTTTTGTTATTAATCAGAGACTTAATCAGAGTGTGCTGAATGCTTTCCACTAGTGTCAAGTGTATGTGATTATTTGTGTAAGGTATTTTATTCTAAGGAAGTATTTCCTTGAAAATAGTTGGATCCACTTGACTTAGAAATTATTATAGTTACGGGGGTGATTCCCTAATAACATCTGTTTTAGTTTTAAATAAAAGGTAATATTTTTACATGTATTTAAGTATTAAAATATTACTTTGAAATCATTGAATATATTTGAAGGATTGGGTACTCAATTGGATATCTCAATCTTTAAAGTTAAAACACGTGTTTTTAATAATATCTTTTTAAAAGATTGGCACCTAGTCTCTGTTTTTTCTGAGATGTGGATCTTCCTTGTTCGAACTATCTGTTACTGTGCTAAGCAGTCATTCAATGGCGCATTAAAACAGATTGATTGTTTTGTCCAAAATTTATGACCACTTGGATATTATCTAGTGAAAGATGTATTTTGATACCATTGGCTAAGTTCTTCTGTTGCTGCTAAGGCAACTCAAAGGGTAAGATGTAAATTTGAACAGAGAATGGACTTTTTAGGTGGAACTAGTTGAGCCTCTGCATAATATATTGCTCTTTATGCATTTATTACGGTCTTTAACTCTAAGCTTAAGTTAAATATTTGTGTCCCTTATTGGAGATGACAAGTGTACCAACAATTGCCTGGAAAAGAGCACACAAGAGGTTGACTTGGGCTGGTCTGAAGTGACACTCATTGATAAATTGCCATCTGTAGAATATATGGTATTTTATTGTGTTAATGCTTACGAAAAATAATAATGACTGGGGTTGCTTTCCAGACTAATATATGAACATCATAACAGTGTCATACCTAAAACTGTTCATCTGGTCCAGTAAGTTTGAGTCACTTTCTATTAACTTTTAATTTAATTGTTTAAAGTGGTTTTATTAAAAGATTGTGAAAATAAGGATGAATAAACTTTGTAAATTTATTGTGAAAGGTCAATAACTATGCAAAATAATAAGCTTAATAATCTCTTCATCATAAGAAAGAATTCTTCGAATGACATATGACTCATCCCATAGTATGACTTGCTTAGTATTGTCATTAACAGCTTATTTTGAGATAGTCTTACCTAAAAATAGAAACTCCTTGATTTCCAAAGAAGACAAACCATCATTGTTAAGATTCTGAAGCCTATTGTAGTATCTCGTATGTGCATAGATTTGTCTCATTCATTAAAAAAGATATTAATAAATCTTTTCTAAGCTAATTGCCTCGCTATCTCTAAAAGTACTCATCAGGTGAGGTCGTGATGGGTCAGGTTTGAAAGATGAGCTAAAAAAACTATGATTACTAGCTTCATACACCTAGATGAGTTTCCCAAGACTCTGTATGGATGATAGAAGATTTACCTCGATTTAGGATTTTCACTTTTCCAATTTTATCAAATCTTTATTTTCTCATGATTTTTTAATCGCTTCTAAACTTCTCAAATACGGTGTTTTCAGTCAATTTCACCAAATTTGACTGTATTTATAAATTATCATATTTTTGTCATTTTCTGAGTTTCACGGCACTTTTGCAGTTTTTGACAAATTTTTTGGGGCAATGTAGTCAATATTTTCTTTGCCTTTAATAACATTCAATTATTTTTTTGATCTCAGTCTTCTTTTATTCTTTCCGATCTATATATTATTAATTCTATGATTGCATCAAGCAAAGCATACTGTCTTGATTCTTGCCTTGGTTGATAAGCATTGGCTTGTATATTTCATTTTCCTTAAAGTAGATTTTTGATTCTTAACCATGGCGCTTTTTATTGAGTAATTAAAGAATTTTTTTTAATTTTTTTAATTTTATTTATTTATTAATGTTATTTTTTAATTTATTCATAATAATTTACCATAAGATCAGCAAGTCTAGGAATAAGCTATTCGACATTCCAGACTTTCAGTAATGTAGTAGAAATAAGTGCCAAATCTTCTAATTTATGCTTCTTGTGACACTACTCGATTCAACAGGAGCTATATTATTACGGTGGAACTTCCGATCTAGACAACTCCTCGAGTAACCGAGATAATTAAGCATCATTGTTTCCCTAATGGCCATATAATTATCCAAGAGTATTAGTTTACTCATAAAGGGCCGATGATTTTGGATTATATAAAGAAAATCAATACAGTTAAACTTCCAATCTCTATAGTTTGCTGCCCTTTTCCACTCTAGTCTGAGCGCTTTTCTCGATGTTGTAATCTGTGATACCTTGTGGAATCTAATTTAATCTATTGAACTTTACTGATGACGCAAAACTGTTTCCAATATGCAGGCAAGTGGATCCTGAAGCTGTTCACTGAGTGGACTGCACTCGTTGGCGTCTCTACAAGTAGAGTTCCCATACATTCTGCCACTTTTGATTTTTATATGACTAATTCTTATTAAAGGAAGCATTCTTACATCCCAAAATAATTTAAATTGATCAATGTATAGGAATCAGTGAATATTAGATCCTCTATCACTATTTATCTTTCAGTTCTTTCGAATGTACCAACAGTCTCAGCGCAAACTGAGTTGCTTCTTCATGCTATTCAATGCATGAAGGGGGTCTTAAAATAAGCCAACACTAATGTTCCAACAGCCCATCGAATTATAAGTATAGTTGGTGTTGCTAGAAATGGTCACTTGATTGTTGATCGATACGAAGCCATTGATTTGCTCTGGCTACCTTGGAGTCTTGTTGAATGTAATTGTGTGACAAGAGATTCCTACTATGTGATAAATTTGTTCAATCCTTTCACTGTTGCATGCTAAAGACCATTCTGTTACACCATCATATGAAGTCGTTGAACTTGGCAGGCCATAGAACACCCATGCCCTCCTCTTAGATAGGGATGTGTGGCAGAGACTTTGGATAATTTATTTTATATTAGAAATCTTAATACAAGATTAAAAAATATGGTTGCTTGTCATTTAATTAACTAGCCTCTTTTAATAATATATATAGGTTTCCATCAAAAATCAAATAGCAACCAGATATTTATCGTATTATTGATTAAAATTGAATATAAATTAATATTTATCAACTTTCAAATTCTAAAAAAACTTACTCTTTTAAATATTTTATTTTCTAATGAAAAAGATTTTTTTTATTAACCATATAAATATATAGATAACAACCTCCTTAACTTAATAAGTATCACTTAGTACAGCTGTATCTTCCTCAGAGTTTAGATGCCTGCTCTTCAAGAATATAAACATCATTTCTCTCAATCCATGTGTTTTTTAGGTATTCTTCTCTTGAATAACTTATCTTTCAGGTTAATTTGCAACTTGGCTGTTTCAAATTATCAAAAAGTTAATTTGCTTCACAAAAGAAAGTTGAATATGAACAATTAAGAAACAAGTATATTAACAGAAAAGCGCAAATAACAATAGAATGACTCATGTGAGACAATGAAGACTTATAGTCAAAGAATGACTTTTAGAATGAAATTGCAGTGAACTTTTCCATAAGCTATCTCGCGAACCATTAAATATTTTTCAATTCTGACTTCGATCTACTAAGGAAACATACGATTTTAATGCTGAATAGCGGGGATAAGGAGAGAAGGGTGTTTTCAATTCCTGGGTGGGCTCTCTCAGCCTATGAAAGCACAGAATTGAGTAACAGAAAATCTTCTCCGGCCTCGATCGTGGTCATCCCGTGTCCAAAAAAAGCTTTTGATGGCGTATTCGTGATTAGCGCCCCGTAATTAACAAGACTGGTTGGTCGAGAAATTTCGGAGAGCAGTTTTAAATTTTTCGAAAACGTCAAAAAGTATGCGTTTCGTACCGAGAAACTGCAAAAACCGATGCCAAATTTATCATTTTTTCATCAAAAAAACATAAAATTTCAATAATTTGCAAAATTCATTGCTAATATTTAATACATGAAAATTAGTCATTTTTTGGCTTCATTTAACTAAGATTTACTATATTATTATATAAGTTTAGGCTATTTTGGCTGAAACTGTTGCAAGTTTTATAAGGATTTTATTTTTATTATAAGAAATTTACTTTTAAACCATATAAGATGGAGCTGACTATCACATGACCTCGATTATGCATACTATGACCAAGATCACCATGACGCAAGTCAAGTATATATATTCTAAATCAATAAGACAATGAGAGAAATGACCTGTGATTAATGTGAGGAGGCAGAGGACAATGGACACTCATAGTCAAAGAATGACTTTTACAGTGAAATTGCAGTGAACTTTCACAAAAGCTATCTCGCGAACCATTAAATATTTATCAATTCTGACTTCGATCTACTAAGGAAACATATGATTTTAATAATAATAATAATAAATAATAATAATAATAATAATAATAATAATAATGTGATCACATTGAGGTCTCTGGGGACCCCCGATCAAGTATATGTTTTAATATATATAAGGGTCTAGCACTTTTAGTTGTTTAAGAATTCCAGACATTAGTCAATGTCTTCATCTTTCGATTTTTCCATTTATTTAAATGGTACTCCGTCATCTCTTTGCCTCTGATTTTTCGGGTTCTCCATATTAGATTTTCTCTGTCTTTGTTTTTAGCTTTGGTCTTTCCTTTTTTGATGAGTCTATTTTAGATTAAGTCTAATCTCTAGTTTTTATGGAGTCCTTTGTAATAGTGGGAGTATTACTCCTTATTGAGTTATCTCCTTATTTATTTGTTTGCTAAAACCTTTTTGAACTTTATTCTCTTCCACTGTTAGTAGAGGTTTTGTAAATTAGATTCATCATTGAAATCTAACTTATCATCTCTTTGGTTGTGAGTAGTATGGGTAGAGATTTGAATTGAAATATGTTTTTCCAGACTTCTGAGTTTATTATCCCATGCTTAAGTTATTATAGAGTTGTTGTATAGTATCCTATAGTAAAACTTGTAGGGTTACTGTTGTATTATGAATGGGATATCGGTCAGTGTTTTAGTTCTGGTCAGAATCTGGTCTGGTATACTGGCCTGTGACGTATTAGGAGAGCTACTATTTAGTACTGAGAAGTGCGAAAAGTCTTCTCTATTTAGTACTGAGAATTAAGGTGAAGATGAAGGAATGGGTGAAGAGAGCCGTGGGTTTAAGTCAGGTTCCAATACTTATTGGTTGATGAACGGGGATTCAATCTTCGGCTCCATGGTAGCTTATATTTATAAGTTAGAGTCTTTATTAGACTGTTATGTTGTTTTGGGTTGTATTGTTTCCTCTATTTACTAATGAGGTTTGTTCTTACCTTGGAGTGTGTGTACTCTTGAGAGTAGTGACCTATTCAAAAAATATGAGAGTTGAAAGTTTCCTATTTTCTTGAGTTGTAGAATCTCTGTGTGTATGGTGTCTTTTAGTAGGTCTGTTGGCTCTATTATTTATAGAAAAAGGTTTGGTGTCTGTAGGCGTAGTGCTCTTCTCTTATCTCTCTTTTTCAAGGTCTTGTTGTCGTCTATTCTTTTTGTCAGTTAGTAGTTATTGAAGATGTTTTGGGACTAAGGTATTTCTATCTAGATAGTAGCGTTCTACGAAGTCGATGTCTTCTTCTTCATTGTCATCTTCGCCAAAGGAGTCATAGTCAATTTCATCTTACCAATGATCTGAGTCTGAGTCGTAGTCTTATTAGTTGTATTGAGGCTTTTTTGTTTCTTTGGGTTCAATGTAGAATGATTCCCAGTAAGAGGCTAGGTCTGAGTTTAGAACCTAGTCACGGAGGAGCGCTCCTTCTTCCAAGATCTCTTGGGGGCTCTATGGTTTACAGAGTATACTTTCGATTTTTCGTGGGGGTCTTTTAACTGACGCCCCGAGTTTGTATATTATTGAGAGGTATTCATTATATTGTACCTCAAACTCTGTAGCCGGGTTTTAATAATAACCCTGGTCTTTTAGGAATTTTTCGTATCGCTCGTGAGATATTTCCGTCATCTCACAAGTTAATTCCAATATTTAATACTATATTTTAATGCTGAATAGCGGGGATAGTGAGGGAAGGGTGTTTTCATTTCCTGTGCGGGCTCTCTCAGCCTATGAAAACACAGAATTGAGTAACAGCAAATCTTCTCCGGCCTCGATCGTGGTCATCCCGTGTCCAAAAAAAGCTTTTGATGGCGTATTCGTGATTAGCGCCCCGTAATTAACAAGACTGGTTGGTCGAGAAATTTCGGAGAGCAGTTTTAAATTTTTCGAAAACGTCAAAAAGTATGCGTTTCGTATCGAGAAACGGCAAAAACCGATGCCAAATTTATCATTTCTTTATTAAAAAATCATAAAATTGCAATAATTTTCAAAATTCATTGCTTATATTTTATACATGAAAATTAGTGATTTTTTGGCTTCAACTAACAAAGATTTACTATATTATTTTATAAATTTAGGCTATTTTTGGCTGATAAGGATTATATTTTTATTATAAGAAATTGACTTTAACAATATAAGGAGTGGAGTGACTATCACATGACCTCGATTATGCATACTTTGACCAAAAGATCACCATGACGCAAGTCAAGTATATATATTTCTATATCAATAAGACAATGAGAGAAATGACCTGTGATTAATGTGAGGAGGCAGAGGACAATGGACACTCATAGTCAAAGAATGACTTTTAGAATGAAATTGCAGTTAACTTTCCCAAAAGCTATCTCGCAAACCATTAAATATTTTTTTTTGATAGCGTATTCGTGATCAGCGCCCCGTAATTAACAAGACTGGTTGGTCGAGAAATTTCGGAGAGCAGTTTTAAATTTTTCGAAAATGTCAAAAAGTATGCGTTTCGTGTCGAAAAACGGTAAAAACCGATGCCAAATTTAGCATTTTTTAATGAAAAAACATAAAAATTCAATAATTTTTAAAAACTTATTGCTAATTTTTTATATATGAAAATCAATCATTTTTTGGCTTCAATCAACAAAGTTTTATTAAATTATTATATAAATTTAAGCTGTTTTGAGCTGAAACGGCATGTAATTTGTAAAGATTTTATTTTTATTATAAGAAATTTACTTTAACAATATAAGGAGTGGAGTGACTATCCCATGACCTCGATTATGCATACTATGACCAAGTTCACCGTGACGCAAGTCAAGTATATATATATTCTAAATCAATAAGAGAAATGAGAGAAATGACCAGTGATTAATGTGAGGAGGCAGAGGACAATGGACACTCATAGTCAAAGAATGACTTTTACAGTGAAATTGCAGTTAACTTTCCCAAAAGCTATCTCGCAAACCATTAAATATTTTTTTTTGATAGCGTATTCGTGATCAGCGCCCCGTAATTAACAAGACTGGTTGGTCGAGAAATTTCGGAGAGCAGTTTTAAACTTTTCGAAAATGTCAAAAAGTATGCGTTTCGTATCGAAAAACGGTAAAAACCGATGCCAAATTAAGCAGTTTTTCATCAAAAAAGCATAAAATTACAATAATTTTCAAAATTCATTGCTTATATTTTATACATGAAAATTAGTC
>ARYC01020858.1:0-32506 GCA_000711775.1 Oxytricha trifallax
GCTTAAAGTCACTAATATTTTTCGTTAACTATTGAGTCTTTAATAGATGAACTTTCATTATAGTCATTCTTGTTTCCAGTAAATGATTTTTTGCTTTTTGTTTACTCTAAAGTATATTTTTACTTAGCATTGATATATAGATAACTTATTACTAAAGTTATGTTTATTGCTACATAATGATAGATTATTCACTTATATCTTTTTATTCACTTCTAATTATGATAATATTTTTAGTCTATCTCTTGAGTAACCTTATTTCTAATATAGTTGTTTTCTTATGTGGCTAATTTTTTATTAAAATTACAGTTTTAGGAAACTGCACTCCTTAGACAGTTTATATATAGAGAATTAGCTGATTTCTAAATAAAATTAAAAATTATTTATTGCATTTTCATAATATATGGCATCCCAAGCCAAGATGTGAGACCAACTAAATTCAATAATACTTCTGGTTTTTTCATAATTCTTTTAGTATGCTCCTGTAGGCGTCCTAGTAGAGTTTATTAAATTTACTACAATTTTGAATTTTCTGTAAATTAGTGCCTGCATTCTTATGACTAACTGCAACTTTTTTTTCTTCATTCTGTGCGAGTAAAGTCTATTAATCTTTGTCCTCGCTATTTAAGGCTTTTTATGGGGAATTATTTTGATTGTTTTTCTTAACATTTACGAAATACTATTTCATCTTGATGTCACTTAAGTTTTCTTGCCTTATGTTGATTTTATATCCCACCAAAGATACAATTTTCTACTGGAAAAAAAAATTGAACATATAAATCTTATAATATTATCCTATAAGTAGTTTTATTGGCTTCTTAATCTGCTCTTAGTCTATTTTTCTTATCAGTTTCATTTTTCCCACTTTTTTCATCTTCTCTTCATTGCTATATCCACCTCTCTTCTCATCTTATGCAATTTTCCTTACTAATCTCTATCTCTTTATTAAGTCATTTCTCATTATGGCGCTCTCCTTTACCTTCAACTTTTTAATCTTATTTTCTAGGATATTGAAAAACATTTCGGTTTGATTCATCCTACGCTGTGAGATTAACATTTCTATGCTTCAAATGCCATGTTCAATCTCTGTGCTATTTTTTTGAATTTGTCTTTGGAAAAGCGTAGCTCTGTTATTCATCATTATTAAGTTACTTTTTATTTAATACAACAAGTCAGGATTGATTATTTAAAAGGATCATTATTTTTAAATTAGTAGTGAGTATCGATAATCTATGTACACCTATAATGTTTTAGTGAACATGGTAGAGATACTTAGATTTTACGATTAAATGTAACTGATATTTAGATTTTGATTTTTCATTGTCATAGGTTGCTTGAGATTACCATTCATTTGATATTAATCACCTCAAATTCCGGAGTGTCGTTTGATAGATACTCAAAATTTATTGAGAATAATTCAAATTTACTTTCTGAACCTTCCTCACTCTTTTATTAATCGTAATTATAACTATTAATTACATTGAATTAAAAATTATAATTCTTGATTCTGATGAGATCTTATATGGCTTTTAGATCCATAGCTAGAAGTGTCTTAGTTTCCTTAATCTTCTCTAAAGTACAGATACCTATTATTCATATTCATGATTACTGTTCATACTTTTATCCTCCTTATTTTATTATAAGTTGAGTCTATGTTGCTTGCCATCAATCTGTTACCAATAATGAGTATTTTGATTGGTGGTAAATATTATCATTATCTTTTTTCATTATCAGAATGATGTGTAATTTCAGCCGAATTCATGAGGTCATCCATTAAAGCAGTGAACCTAACATTCTTACTGTTCATTCAATCGCTCTTATTGCTGCTTTATTGAATTTTAATATAAATTTATTTCATTAATTCACATTTAATGAGATAAAGGAATTGGCCTATTTAAAAGGGAAACTTATAAATAGGAGTTAAGAGATTATAAAAATCTGATTAGAAATCTAATGAACTCGTTTTAATAAATGTTTAAATTATTATCAATGAACAATTTACAAATATTTTAGATATTTGAGAAATTCAAATCTCTTTAAAGTGTAAGCAATTTTTTTAAGAAAACTTGAATATTTATAGCATTAATGATTTATCAATGATTTGTAGTATCTATAGTGAAACTGTGAATTCTTTTAAATCAAAGTAAACCTGTGAAAATGGACTTTTAATTAGAATATGTAAGAATAATACTAATAACAAGGAGTGACCAGAGATATCAAATCCTAAAAGTAAGAATCATATTAATATTTAATTATCATTCTTTATAGTTTACATGCTAACAACTTCAATAAAAGAATGTGTAACTGCAAATAAATTTCTACCAGACCTGATTAGCTTTCTAATCAATAATTTATTTAACTTATATTTATTATTAATGAGTGTTCTAATGCGATTTAGATCAGTAAAAGTTGGCTTTGGTGAATAAGCATGTCAATATTTTATTCTAGATTTTTGCACTCATAATTTACAATCAATTTAAAATATTAATAACAAAAATTATTAGCCAAGTTATGTCTTTCAATTTTTCGTTACGCCCTCTGAATTCATAGCCATCCTTTTATAGTCATGTAATTTATGATAATCCATAACTTTAATTATAGTAAAAAGTAAGATAACTAAGGATACAAATTTATAGCTTAAGTTGGAGTTCACAAGTTAATTAAAATATTCAAATTCATACTATGGAAACGAACTATATATACTTTCCTAAACGACGCTATCGAAAAAAACAAATTGACATTCTTTAAGCCAGATGTCTACAGAAATTTAAAGACAAGCTTTGTCATCATATTTCAGGATCTAGAGATATTTTATAAAATATATGTTCCTTATCATTAGATAAATCTAAGTCAAATTATTCAGATAATGATACTGTAGTAGATAATGCAGATTTTTAATACAACTGAGTCTACGAGGGGTAAAATTCCGGAGTTTAATCAACTTAGATGAGCTATGGATATTGCTGCGAATAAAGCAGTAAGAATTTGCTTTCTAAATCTATTAAAATTTTCTTAAAAATGACAAAGTGTGTGGTTTGATATAGTTTTTTTTTGCAATATGTATGATTATAGTTTATTGAGGCCGATCCTGCCAAATATAATATAAAGCAGTAAGAATTTTAGAATGAGGAAAAATGAATGAAATCTAAAAATAAATATAGATTGTGCCAGCATTGAAAGGAAGCAGAAGATCTCTTAATACAGAAGAATTGCCTAAAATTTCATATATAAAGGGAGAAACCCTAACAGCATATTCAATATTCAAGACTAAAATAAGGACTAAAAGACGATCAAATTTCCAAATAGAGTAAGCAGCCACAGATTATGAAACATAATTAAGGAATTAGTCACCCTGGGTAACTGATGAAAAAAATTTATTATAATTTTACGTAAACTAATATAGATATTTAGTCAAGCAAATTGATTCAATTGTTGATAATTAAAGATAAGGTCAGTGAAAATGTATTTGAAAGGGAACATCATTGCTAAAAACTTATATGCTTTGATATATAAATTCAATAAAATACAGTATACATATTATGAAAAGGGATTCATTTAATTAAAATAAATTGTTGAAATTCTTAATGATAAATCTTATAAAAGCCCAGATTATAACTAAAAATAAGGAGTTAAATTAATGATTGATGAATATCATTCATTAATTTAATATTAGATGTTTTGTTATCCTGAATAACTTGAGTATCAAGTGATTAGATATCATCATCCACATCTCGTGCTTTATTTTTCTTGCTCCTATCAACTTATTTTCTACCATTCTCCTCTTATTTATCTTACTCAATTCAAGTGGTTTATTTTGTTATTATTCATAATCAACCTACTTTTACTTTTTTCTTATTCTTTTCTCGCTTTTTAATCAGTCTAAGGTCTTCTAGTTTTATCAACTTTATAGATCTATGATAAATTTATATCAGGAAGATTACATTATCTCTGAAGCAACTAAGTCTGTGAAGTGTCGGCATAATTAGATTGAAACTGAATAAATCATCCAATGATTGTGTTCAATAACCTGTAGAACAATACTTTTGATGGCATGTGCTCCACACTCTTCAATCTATAGTTAATATAGAGGTGAGCAGTCATTTTAATAAATCTAAATGTATAGATGCAGACTACTAGAGTGTCCAAAAAAAATAAGTACCAGCCTTTATGTTCGTTATTCATCACAGAATACACTAGTATAACCAATCATCACAGGGGCCTAGTGCATATAATATGTATTTCATTGCAATTCTATCATATTCCTTAGTGGCTCTCTAAAATTAAGACTCTTTATCTTCCAGTTTAAAGAAGTGGTATTATCTATCCTTATGAACTAAGGCTTTTTTATCTTCCAAAAGTCTAATATTATTCCAAAGCATTCGATGCTAAAATTATATAGGAACTTTCTTTATCAAACAAGCAAAAGAAGATCACTATACAGCAACCATTTTACATATGTAAAGTTTTAATGAGATACTTATAATTGAATTTTTGCTCAACCAGAGATTAATATCGTTTTTAATGGCTACAACTTCAAAAATAGAGTGTAAGAGTGACTCTATAATTGTTACTGAAAGTAAGATGAAATCGGTTCAAATGTCATTCTATTCATTACATCCATATCTGCACTTACAATACCCTACTCATTTAATTTATCGTACAATTCTTCAAATTACATTTATATGATAAAGTAATTTTGGGAGAAGGCATTGAAGTGCAAAGTCAAATTTAACTAATTTAAAGTATCATTGACTATTATCAAGTCCTTTTTTAGTATCAAATCTATAATATAATATAATATAATATAATATAATATAATATAATATAATATAGTATTTAAGACTATTAAAAAATAGATCATTTCATGATTAATTACTTAGGTTCATTATAGTAGTTGGTGTTCATTTCGTTATAAGATTTTATGTTTTGGCAATAAAAGGTCGTAAAAAACATGGAATATACCCTAATTGATCCAAAAAAACCTATATAATTAAAAATATATTTTTAACAAGAAATTATATTTTAGGAATTCATTATATTTGGGGTAATTAAATTAAATTAAAATTAATTAAATTTTAATTACCTTCAAATATATTTTTAGAAAATGTCCCAAAACCTTGGATATATTATTCTCTGAATAAATCTATAAAAGACGGTGGCTGTTATCGTAGAATAAATTTATCTCTACGTCCAAAATAGAAAAACACCTTTTACTATTTTTGTGAATTAACTCAAAATCTAAATATCTAACTTCCTGCGAAAATTCAGGAATATTGCCGATAGTATAGTCCAGCTAAAATTGCGGGATCTACCGTAGGATATATTTATTTTTGAATTCTTTCTCAATCTGGGAATCATAACTGCTATTATTTTAATAATAAAAAAAAATATTATTTAATTTAATTTTCCCAAATCGATAGTAATCCTTCAATAATGAAAGATATAATTCCTTCTTTTTGTATTAATAGTAAGTCTTTTCTTTTCTTCTTCTTTGGCTGGTTGCTATTTTACATTTAATGGCACTGGATTATCATCTAGTAAATTTTTGATTACTCTAGTGAATTTTTGCCTCTGTAGTTTCGATGAAGCAAGACGAGAAATAATCCGTCATGTTGGGTTCATTTAGTGAACAAGCTAATAAATTTGCTTCTAGGTGATTGAGATCAATATGTAAGAGTCCCATTCTTGCAAAGTCTGCTAATTTTTCTTATTCCTCATCATTAAAATATGAAAGTAGTTGTCCCTCGTCTTCTTCAAGACTTTAATCACTGGTGTTAGTGAAATGGGGGAGTAGGTTAGGTTGACTTATTGTTAAGTAGGAGAATGTCTCATCTATGTGTTAGAGTTACTATTCCTTTAGGTGCAACCTATTAACTTTATAAGTTAATAATATACGTATCAATGCCATTCTCTGATTAAACTTTATATGCTCTTGGCAATGTCTTTGCTCTAATTCTCCTCTGCAATTACTCATTAGTAGTAATTTTACCATAGCTGTCTTAGCTATTTAAGGAGCCTTCAATATCTCCACAATATTTATATCATTTACTCCTTTTATGTAAAATGTATGTCTTTTAGTCATTTACCTTTGTAATAAAAGAATAAGATTTTTACGGAGATATTCATTCACAGGAATTATCACATTCAAATGCTTATCATTAGCTCCTGAATATTCATAGTATACATATTTCTCACTCCATGCTAGTTATTTATCTTTGATGCGCTTTCTCTAGAAAAAAATTCATAGGGATTGTGAAAACTCAAGTAGACGTAGAAATCAAATTTGATCATGATGCCTCATTATGCTCTAAAATCCTCCCTTTGAAGAAAGGCTCATAGTTGGCTCTAAACATGTTATCTACTGATAAATTTCCTAAAAGAGAAGGTAACTCCATTAATTGGTTTATTAAAGGGTTGTCAGTTGAGAAATATTGGACAGCAGTCTGCATTGGCATCATCATTCAACTCATTTATTAAATGAAGAAGCTTCCCTATTTGCTGGCTATTCTCCTTATCTCTAGTACCTAGGAGATTAGCTGTTTAATACATATTTAAAAAATTATAATATTTTGGCATTACATCTAAAATTCTGAAATTATTAAATTAGTTTTATAGGATCAAAATGTTTACTCAATCATGTTTCTTTAATATTTTTATTACATCTCTTAAAGTTTTAGTGTAAAAATCATCCTCATTAAGTTACTAGTTAATCAATGACTAGCTAGTATATCTCCATACTTAATTTTCAGTATAATATCATGCAGATCTTTCAACAAATAGTTTAAGTAGTAAAGTATTATGGGAATCATATTTATTCATTTAGTTTGGCTTAGCTAATAGTAAATCGACTCTTAGTTGTCTTTTTAGGTTACTAATGCCTAACTGAATCTAGATTAGAAAGTTTTTTATAATCAAAGTAAAATAATCTGCGTGTATTTTGTATCCATCGTAATTATCTAGAATGTTTACAATGTTTATATGTCAGTGGTTTTATACTTTTTTATATAATATTTATCTTTTCAATTACATGTCTCTTAGGAAGGTTTTCTTTCTCAAAAGTTTAATATAAATTCTAAGACATACCAAAATAGTTTAATATAAACATTAAAACTTTTTAAACAGTATTTTAGTGAATAAATGCACTCATATCAGTAAAACAGCTAATCATTTAAAGAATTTAACTGAAATTTCATGCTATATTTCTTAACACAACTAAGAGAATACTTTTGAATAAGTGGTACCACTCTGCCTCCTCAAATAATAGTTCATAATGGCTCTTATAAAATACTATTTGTCTTATTTTAAAATCTAAGCTTTAGTTCATCAATATACTCTCAATTTCTTGCAGAAACACCAAACTCCCAAGTTTAGTTTTAATCAAATAGATTTCTTGCAATTTGACAAGATCAGGAACTTTCAAATCTTTCTTTTCATGATATGGTCATCAGCACTAAGCCAAAAATCCTTGTGAGTCCTCAGGAATTTCAGAGAGTTGGCACATAAATAATATCTTCACATTTCAGGAAATACAAACTTAACTTGTCTATTATTCAACAAAGTTTCTGTGAATTTATAATCAGGATGTGTACTGGCTTGTTTGAGAGAAATTATGATTAAATTATTAAGCTATTGTTTTTCATAAGAATTTCTTTACAGATAATGTAATTTAAGATCGTTTTAAGTTAGAATTTTTTATATATCTTGCTGTATAACCTAATTACTCTATGCTTGATAATAAATATTAAATAATCAAAATAATTTAAATTAAATTTATAAGAAAATATAGTTAATGACATACGATTTTCTTCTATAATTTATATCAATAGTTCAATCCCAACCTATTATAAATCTTCACTTAGCTTCTCATTACTCAAAACATTTGTAGTTATGATTTTATCAATTTTAATCGGGATGAGTTTTTTTTCTTCCAATCTTCAAGCCTCATTAGCGACACTGTTTTCTACAAGATTTCGATCAATTATTCATTCCATTTAATGCCCTCCAACCAACTTGTACTAATTATAAATTTTATGTCAACTGGGTAATTTGATATTGAAGAAATCTCTCATATTAATATTATTTATTAAGGTAGGTTTCTTGGTTTTGATGAATAATGATAGTTTACTTTACATGAATTTTCTTCATTTCTTCACTAAAAATATATGTTCAGCCATAATTCATGCTTTTGTGTTTTGTAAGAAATGCCAAAATCTTTATTCTTATCTCCTTTGAAGTCAGCAATATCTTATTTATAATTTCATTTGAGAACATAAAATAATCCATGTATTTTATAACATGACCCTCTAGTTCCTTCTATTCTATATATAAACTTCTTAATCAAAGATTTTAAGATCTTTTATGAGTGTAGAAAGAAGTTTACATAATATATAAAGAGTCAAACCTGCTGAAATTTTCTATGACTTTATCCATTAATTCCTTTTATAAGTCACTACAGGACACTTTAAAGATATCCTTTACAAGTTCAATATTTCTATCTGGATCATTCAACTGACTTTCAAAAGCTAACATATTAATGGAATGTAGCTTTTAAAGCCAATATAGCCATTTAAGATAAGGAAATTATTAATAATCAAGATTTAAATATGATTTTTAATCGTTCTTGCTCTACTTTTAGGTATTTAAGTCTCCATTTTCAACTTTTCCATCATCAAGTCAACTTTAATGATTCTTGTTAAAAAAGTCAAAAACATTCGCGTTTGGTTCTCTATATTTTCAGCATCAGTAGGCAACACCTTGAAGTTGAGGTTGTTGAAACCTCAGGCACAGCTATGTTTTTTCATGCTACATCGAAGATACTGTTGAAGCTGAATACTCCATTTTATTCACTGGAAATTTAATAAATCAGAGATGTTTGATAAATTAAATTAAACAAATTAAAACTTTTTAAGTTTTAATGATTGATGATTAAATTTTTCACCAATAGGTTTAGTTTACAGAGAATTTTTAATAGGGATGTCTTAATTAATTTTAAACTAATATTTATTAATTAAGACCGAGTTTAATTTAATTTATCAAACATCTCTGATTTATTAAATTTCCTGTGAATAAAATGGAGTATTCAGCTTCAACAGTATCTTCGATGTAGCATGAAAAAACATAGCTGTGCCTGAGGTTTCAACAACCTCAACTTCAAAGTGTTGCCTACTGATGCTGAAAATATAGAGAACCAAACGCGAATGTTTTTGACTTTTTTAACAAGAATCATTAAAGTTGACTTGATGATGGAAAAGTTGAAAATGGAGACTTAAATACCTAAAAGTAGAGCAAGAACGATTAAAAATCATATTTAAATCTTGATTATTAATAATTTCCTTATCTTAAATGGCTATATTGGCTTTATACTAGTCACTTATGACATCTTTACACTTGGGCAGTCATAATAAGCCTAATATTTGCGCAAAATGATTAAGCATTCAAAACCCCAAAACCCCTTAGTGAGGTTTATAAGTGCTTTGATTTGTAGGGTATTGTTGGGGTATTATTGGGGTTAGTAGAGAAAATGCAGGCTTTTTGTGAATTTAATGAATATTAATGAGTATTATTGTATTTAATTCAAACAAATTTTATCTGCTTATCTTTGTGGTACCTCTTGAATCTAGCTCTCTTGAGTGCTTCATGTATGTCTTCTAGCGATTATCTTGGATAAGCTGGAGCTCTCACGATTATCATCTCTACAAGCTTCTTAATTTCATTGCAGACATCTTCCTGTTGTATATGTTTAGAAGCCAAACTTATTGATTATTTTTCGTGCTTTGTTCCAAAGTAAGACATATTTTCCATATCGCACTCTAAGATTATGGCAGCAACTGCCCATACATCCCATTAAACAGAGCCATTAGTCCACTTCTCCCTGATTGGAAAGTATCCTGGAGTGCCAAGCACCTTAGCTAAAGTCACAATTTCTTATCTTATAGCTCTATTGAAATCAATGACTACAATTTCTAAAGGATAGAGATTTAACATAACATTTTCAGGCTTCAAATCTCTATGTACATACCCAAGTTCATGGAGCTCTTAAACACCCTTAATCATTTCTGACAGTATCTCATTTAAATCATCTGGGTATCTATTATGATAGAGATACTCTCTTAAAGTCATTTCAAACTTTTTCAGTCTTAATGCAACAAAGCCATGCCCAAGAATAACTCCATCAAGTCTAAGCAAGTTCTTAAACTATTTTTTCTAAGCCTCCCTCAGTATTATGTATTCATTTGCAAATTCATTTTGATACTGCTCATTTTTAATGAGATACTTGAAAGGATATACTTTGTAAGCATACTCATCAACCACTATCAGCTTAGCCTTGTTTGGTAAGTCAAAATGCAAGTAATTTTCAATACATCTTTCAATATCAATTGCATTCAATGCAGGTATATACATAGCTCTCTCTTAAAGACATGCTATAAGAGTACCATTTGCTGGCTGATTCATTGATTCAAAACGCTTCTGCCTCTTGAGCCTTTCCTCCTGTTCTCTTTATGACTCAAGAGAGTTATTTTTTCTTTTAGCAGGTATAAGCTTTTAAGTTTCTTTATCTTTAATTAGGAATTCACTTAAGTGGTGCTTTTGCATATGCCTCTTTACTTTGGCTGAGTGAGTATAAGACTTCATGCATGTTGTGCATTGGTACCTTCCATCCACTTTGTCATGTTTAAAATAGATCTTGGCTTTGCCAGAATGTACTTCTTTAATGTGCCTCTTCAAGCTCGACTCAGTTGAGAAGAAATTTTAGCAGTCTTCACATTAAAATGTTTTAATTTTTTCAATTGGTTGCTGTTCCTTATCTTCCTCAACCAATTCAACTTATATTTAAACTCCTATCTCTGCACTCTACTTCTTGTTTTAAACTTATATTTTAAAGACCTCAGCTTCAAACTCTAGAGCTCTTAGCTCAACCTCCTTTTCAATATAAATTACTTCTGGTTTCTTGGAGGAGCCAAAGTTGAGTAATGATTGACCTGTTCCAAGAGAAACTGCCTTACGATTTAAGTTGGACGCCATGTTTAAATTCAAATTTAAATTTCTATTATAAAGCTCTAATAACTATTCTGGCTATAGTCACTCTGTATAGGAGTTGATACGACAACAATTATGGTTGAATATAAGGTGTTAGAGATCATATTTATGCTTAGTTTATAAATATAATTTTTCTAATTTCATACTTAATAATTTCGATTTATGTACCAACCAAGTATAAAATCGAGTTGGTACTGGTATCAATTAGGTTTTGAACCATTTTGGAACTTTTCCATTAAAACCTCATTAGTTTAAAACTTGGTACTAATTAAGTTTTGGTACTATTAAATTGGTACCAATTAAATTTAAACGAATTTAGTACCGGTACTAATTAAATTTAAACAAATTTAGTACTAATTTAATGGAACTAAATTGATAATAATGGAGCTCCATCTCTAAAGTTTGATACAGCTTCTGCCAGCTTTCTCCACGTATCCTTACCAGGTTGACCTCCTATAAGATGCCCATATTTAATACTAAGATTTTTAATTGTAGGATCCAGAACTCTATATATTATAATTTGAAATTCAATAAGAAGAGAAGGAACAAGGAGGGAATCTATAAGTACTGCAATGAAGAGGGTTGAAGCTTAAGAAATGATCTCAAGATTTAGAAGCAAGGAAGATCTCTATCGATACCTCACTTAGCATGGTAAGCATGTGACATATACTTAATCATATACTATAGTGGGTTTATTCCTTCCAACGATGGAAGGTACCAAAATTTCATTCTTAAAAGCTATACTCTGCGATGAGAAGAAAGCCTTTAAAAACAATGAAATAAAGTTGATAGATATACCAAACTACCCAGAGATTTCAGTCACTAATCTCTACGAGGATGCGATGAATGATGAAGAGTTGGTTGTTTATCTTCCTACCAAGAAACAACTCTCCAACAAGCTTCCAGAAAGGAGCTTCTTCTTTGGTGTTCTTGGCACTTTAAGAGAGAGTTATCTCAAAGAGATCATTGAAGAAGCTCACAAAAAACGCTACTCTATTTCTCCTGAAGATTAAAAGAAGCAAGGCATACTAATAAGTGAGGCCTGGCTCGCTGAGCTTAAGAAGCATCCTTACCTCTCTAGTAAGCATTGATTTATAACTTTATAGGGAAATCTGGGACTGGTATATTCCTAATGAAAGAGAATGCAAAGGTTCACAGAGAGAGAAAGTCATAGAAAATATATGAAGTTAGCAAGAGACTTTATAAAGATGTCTAAAAGCCAGATGAAATGAATATGGATGCAGGTGCTGGCACTAAGAGAAGAAACATGGGCCCAGGCAAGCCATAAGAAGAGGAGAAGAAAGAGAAGCCAAATCCCTTTCTGGGTTAATTTAATATGTGAATATATTCATTCGTTTAAATCTAAAACTTATTTATAAACATCATTCTTCCCTCTCTAGCACAAATTGTTGTCTTATCTATGCTCACTCTCTTACAGCTGCTTCGAATTAAGTCAACTGTATCGATGGGCAAGTCATGCATAAGATGATACAGCAGCAGCTTCTTGTAGTGAGTCTTGATTTAGCTCCAGTAGAATTCAATTCCATTAAATTAGGGGCTATAAGGAACGTTGTATACAGGAGTTATGTTTAACTCTTCATAAGCTTTCTTAGACTCCTTAGTCTTATGAACTGAAAGGTTATCAACAAACAGGATGATCTCTTGGTTACTATACTTCTCTCTGAGCTTATGTAGGAACTCTATATACTACTCTCGCTTAATAGAGCGAGGGTGAATAACATAACTCTCAAAGCCTGAATCTTCACTTAACCAGCTAATATTGCATGGGTGACTACCCTCACTTTTTAGTCATAAACTTCTATATTATCATACTTCTTATACCAAGACTTATTAAAAAAAGTGTTGAAGGTGAATACAGCTTCATCAACGTGTATGAACTTGATGTTATTAATAATAGCCCTCTGCATTTAATCATATATATAGTTTAAATTATTACTATAAAATGGCACTGTAAAATCAATCACTCTCTTCACTCTATTGACAGTCTTGAAAGTAATACCATTTCTTCTATAAATATTGGCTACAGTCTAAGGAGAGAAAAGCATGTCAGGAAACCTGCGATGAAACATCACAGCTCGCTAGTCTAATGGAAAGTGTGCACAATACTTCAAAGTCTTAGAGTCGCAGAGGTAGTCAATATGGTGCTGTGAGAACTTTTATTTTCTTGCAGGAT
The DNA here is from genome assembly GCA_000711775.1 of Oxytricha trifallax. NCBI lineage: Eukaryota > Ciliophora > Spirotrichea > Sporadotrichida > Oxytrichidae > Oxytricha > Oxytricha trifallax. Next base: position 13,229 of record ARYC01020858.1, read on the forward strand.
GCTTTCAAGTGCCTGAATTAAAATGCTAAACAGCTAACATGCAGTGATACCTAACAGTAGAGGCACTCTTGTGTAAGAGCTTTGCTATAGCTGCATAATTCAGTACTGGTTTGACTTAATCTATATTAATACTCGTACCATACCTAAGCTTAAGCAGTAAATCTAAATATTTCTCATCATATATAGACCCTAAATTTCGCTAATTTCTATTTCTCATATTGCAAATTGGCCTAATTTCTCTACTAACCCCAATAAGACCCCAACAATACCCTACAAATCAAAGCACTTATAAACCTCACTAAGGGGTTTTGGGGTTTTGATTAAAGCGAGATTATATTTGATTAGATCTGATAAGTTATACTTAGCTTTTTTGATTTCCTTGTTTTAAATATTTAAGATTTATTTTAAATTAGTGATAATACCTTCTAAGGTGGATAGGTGTTGATCTTTTTACGGATTTAATTGAGTTGTAACTTATCAGGGCTAAGCTCCTTATTAAGCATTGAGATATATATTTTGTTTTTTATTGTGAAATAAAGCAAATCAACTTTAAATTTCTTCTTTTTTTCAAGGATTGCATCAGACACAAAATCCTTTTTTATAATCCGACTGATGTAGTCTTTACCAAATTAACGTAAAAGAAAAAGCTTTTTTGAATTTAAATGCGATAGCTACAATTGTTTATGCATTAAATAAACCTAAACAATTTATTTTATATAATTAAATTACCATATATTAATTGAAAATTATAAATTTATTATACAGAAGAGTATGAAATTTTTTAAATTTCCGATCAATCTTGGATTGAACCAAAATGAAATGATTCAGTCGAAGCAGAATCAAGATAGTATAAAAAAATGCAATCTCCGCATAAATGATATCATCTTTAATAATTTTTATTTGGAAGAAAAGTAAAAATACTGAGATAGAGATTCTAATATTTCAAAACAAAGATATGTTTAAGGAGCTCAATGCAAAACTACATAAATTATACAGATATTCACGATCATTTAATGCTATTATTTGTATGTTTATAACCTGCCAGTCTATTTGGAAATCTTAATGTAAGTTCTAATTAATCAAAAGCGGAAGTAAAGAAATAGATAATAATAGTAGCAAAACACGCAATCAAATTTCAATATATTATTCGCTGGAATTAATACAGCTCAACCAAAGTAGATCTAACATAAACAACATTGGTGGTACAGGAATGGATCTTTTTTCTTAGCTTAATTTAAATTCAAAGAGTAGCTCTACAGCTTCGATCCTTATCTGATCCTTACGTAGCAAAAAATGATTCTTATTCTTTCCTATAGGGTACAGCTTTTAAAACGCCGGCTTTCTGATTCAACCATAAAACTAATAAATGAAAGGCTAGAGTTTTGAAGATGACTCTTCAGTTTTCTATTTCAATTAGAACTAAAATATAGCCAATAATACGATAATTTATCCAATGTTAACAATTCATATTACTTAATCCAATATGATTCTATACCTACTACTTAATCAAATCTTCCTATTAATCTTATCCCGATGGTAGAGTGCCTTCAGTAAATACCTTTTAGGTTCATAATCTTGATAAGCATAGAAACCATTCTCGAAAGCAAACATAAATAAGGATCATTCAATATCTTCAATTAATAATATTAGCATACATCAGCAAAGCTTCAAAGAGTTTGATAGGCCAATTCATTTTTTACTTGAGTAAGCCATCTTTAGTTAGCAGTCCAATATAAAAATGTTAATCCAATCTTAAGTAATTGTGTAACAAGTTCTAATATCTGGGCATTCCAACCAGTCAGCTCCATAAAAAATTATATAAAATAATTATGGTTTAAATACTGTAGGTGGGGCTTATGTATCTCCAATGAGCGTAAGTCAAAGTGTTGGATATAATGACTAAGAAAGATCGGATGCGACAAGAGATTTAGACAAGGGTGGATTTGATGAAACTTGGAGTAAATCGATAAATCTAAAGATATCATTGAAGATAGAATAAACAGCATTAAGATTCATATAATTTAAGATACAGTGAAACAGCAAAATATCTCAGATTAAATTGCTAACTTGGATAAGGATTAAGAGATATTGCAGCTTAAAATAGATGATACTTTCTATCAATAATAAAGAGCTTTCGAGAATGAGGACTGTATAGATGCAGAAAAATTAAATATGAGAATCACTTAACAAAGAATTTAATTCAATCCCAAAAAATCTTAGATAAAAAGTTGGATGGACTACATGATGCAGGAAACAAGAAGAGTGACAAAAACATAGAATTAAGCAATTTGATACATAGATCACTTGAGAAAATGAGTGAACAAAAGGAGAAGCAGCTTGAAGTTATTCGTCAATTCGAGGAATCAGTAGGTAATGCTGTTAAAGAAAAGAATAAGTGTTTGTACTATGAAAGCATGATGAGATTAACAAAGATATCAATAATTAAAATGATAGAGTTAATGAAATACTGTAGATCATCGAAGATAAAGTATTTGAGAATACTAGGAGATAGCAAGTGGAAGAAAACTTATTGATAGTAATGTTGAGTAGATTGATAAGAAAATAGAAGAAATTGAGATCTTGCTGCAAAGGAAAAAGAATGAAAAAGAGCACCTACTGACTCAGAGATAGCAATATGAAAGAGGAATTGATAAAAGCATGGCCAAATACCTGGATAAAAACTTAAAGCATGAGAAGCAATTAGAAGAAAAAAATATAAAGATGAAAAAATGTGAAAGATCTTGAAGATTTAAAAAGAGGACAAGGTGATCCCTCTGAATACGAGAAGACTTACAAAGCAAGACTGAAATTTTTATAGAAGGCAGGCACTGAGATATATGAAAAAATTTGAAAAACAATTAAAGAAGAGTGCGGAGAACTTGGATGGCCCCCTGCTGAGAAAGATAGCTGCAAAGACTGAGATTTTAAAATGAAGCAATAAATTAAGCAAATTAAGATCAAGAAAAATAACTCGATCGCTTTCAAGGAATATCTTAGTGAGAAGTAAGCAAAAATAAGTGTTGAGGTTGAAGATCTTAATAGCGTAGATAAGTGGTTTCGAGAAAAAAATAAATAAGTAAGAATTAGAGAAGAAAAGGCCGTTATAGCTAAGTAGTTTTGTGAAGCCTCAAAAGCTCAATCTGAAATTAAGGAATATACTTTATAGTTTGAGGATGCTCAAGAGAATGTAGGAAACTATTTAAAAGAAAAGAAAATGATTAATAAAGATATAGACAAATGAGAAGATGAAACTAAAATTTTCGAAGTCAACTTAGAGAGCTCAAAGAATAATACGAAAAAGCATAGCTATAACTATTAATTAAACCATCGCAAGGAAGATATAATGGATCTCTTATAAAGTTTAAAGCAAAAGATTGATGTTAGAAAAAATAGAAGAAGGCTTAAATTTTTGAAAATGAATTGCTTAAAATTGATCATGAAACATCATTTGAGCTCTAAATAAATACGGAGAGTTCAATATAAGAAAAGGAGGTATTTCAATTTAATAATAGTATTATTAGCTTACAAACAGCTCATAATCATCCAACGACTAAGTTCCTTAATGGTGACTTATATGATAGCTGTAGAGAAAAGCAGCATGAACCCTTTAAACACTTCAACTTCTACAGATAAGTAAAACTAAATGAATCGAAGGATGAGTCATCCTTTTAAGACCAAAAGGAAGAGCAACATTATCAGAAAGGATCTAAGCAGCTAATTATAGCATACATAGATTCCAATGAATAAAAGATTACCTGAGATTGACGGTTTAATTGAAGAAGCAGCAAATAATGGAAAATATGATCAAGCAGAAAAGTACTAAAATGAAATAGATGTCATTTAAAAATACATCTGAAAGACTCAGAATTGAATTGTAAATGCCTCAAACTATATTGATCCAATACTAAGAAGTGAAGGATGAAAAACCAGCAACAATAATAAAATCCATATAAATCACCAAATTTTGGTATCAATTTTGAGGAATATAATAATCCACATTATTCATTAACTTCTCTATATTGTTAAAACCTCAATTATTAGTGAAAGCAAGCATTAAAAATTCAACAAAGTAAGAAGAGTAAATTAAATAATTGATGGGGAGGAGGTATAAGAAGCGATGTCTGAACCTGCTTCTTACAGTCCACCTGCACTACTACACTTATTTAGTTAATTAAATATAAAAAACTAAACTAACCCTGCACCTACTGATGCTTATTCTCCTCCATTAAAAGAAGAAGAGCATAACTAATCCAATTCAATTGATGTTTGAATTATTTAAGAATTTTAATATTACTTTTGATGAGGTTAACAAGAGTTAAGATTAAATTAAGACTGATAAATAAAACAAATCGCATGATTAATTATAGATCAAGGAATAACAGATGCAAATATTTTTAAGATATAAATTATGATAATATCAATAAGAAAGTTGATAATTATGTAAATATCGACCTATAGGACCAAATTTAATAACAAAATGATGAAATAAATTATCAAATTTAAGTTGAAGCATAAATCGATACTAATATTACTGACAATCAATAGCAACAATTAGTGGAGAGTGAAGGAAATAAACAAGAAGAGAAGATAAATTTATATAACCCTCCAAAACCTATTCGCCAATCTTAGTCAAAGTGATTATATATATATTCATTACTACTTTCCCTTGTTTTATAATAATCATAAAGTAAGAGAATATAATATTTATTAATTCGGAATATTTATTAAATCAAACGAGGGTTTTCTTTTCGGAAATAAGTCCAGGGTTTCATCTTCTGTCATTAAAGTCTTATTTAAATTAGTCTAATTTCTCATTTTGCCTTTGTTCAATATTTCATTAACTAGGTTTATTCGAGGCAAGAAATAAGAAGAGCACGTCCAACAGCAATAAAAAAATGCTAAAGACAGCATGTCTAATCGTAGGTAGAGGTAATAGTCAGAATATATCATAGTAGCAGCAATAGTAATAGCAGAATTATCTGAGCACCTCCTCTACTAATCAATAAACTAATACAGGATTAAACATTAACAACTCCCTTAACTCAATAGCTTAATCTCAAATCAAAATTTAATCAAAAAATAGGTAAAATCATAGTAATACAGGAATAAACAGTAATAATTAATGATTTTATTCACTGGTTGATAAATATGATATTAATCTAAAGAAGCCACGGTCATAGATTAAATCAATATATTGCTAATTAATTTTAGCCATTAAGTCCTTATTAAACTTCCATCTAAGGGCAATCAAATATTTATTAATATTATTATAAATTACGATAATAAATTTGATGTAAGATTGTAATGAGTTTCGAACTATATGACTAAGAATTTGAAGGAGATGAATAATAGTCAAATATTTCTAAGGAGTTTCTTAAGTATGTATTTAAATGAATTTTTAAAAGTAAAGTTATTTATATATATATATATAGCAAAATAATAATTAATTTATTATTATCAATAAATTTATTAGAACAATTAGACTGGCTTAAATTCTTAATTATTGATAAAAATAAAATAGAAATTGATCATGTCTGTGATTTTAAATCATATAAAATTAATTGTTTTATGATTTATAAAATGTCCTTGTTATATTATATAATTATCTATGAAAATTTTGATTGTGATACGAAATTTCAATTTTATATTAATTTATTAAAATTAGGGATTTCTAAATATCAAAGAATAACTGATGATTATTAAAAATAAAATTGAATACTAATGATAAATATAATTAAGAATAAGTTTAAGAAATTTCGACCAAAAAATTGGGAATAGACTATAAATATTGAATTTAATTGAGCATTGTTTATAATTGCTAGTACTTATGATAGGTAAACGTTTTACATATTTAAAATTAATTAAATAATAAAGATTATCCAAAAATATTCAACAGGCTTGAGTTTGTTTAATAATTTTAGCTTTAAATTATGCGATTTTATTATTAATTGGTAGAGAATTAAAATTTATTAATTATCCGTGAATTCAATTATTATTTCTCCTATAATAAAAATGATTCGCAATTAATCTTAGCTGTAAAAATAATACTCAATTAATTTAGTTTTCCTGAAAGAAATTTAAATTTCATAATTTTAATATTAAAAATTGTATGTAATTATAGCAATATATTATTATTAAAAGTTTAACTTAATGTAAAATTATGAGAGTGGAGTAGGGAGATATTAGACATATTAGCATATAAACAATTGAAGAAAGCACTCATTAGATATGCTCTAAGATGGATGAGAATCTGCACTTATTGTTGTAATTTCAAAGTGTGCCTCTTCCTTGGCTCTCTAATTCAACCAATGTTTTCGCTGTATTAAAGTTTGCCTAAAATTAAAGTAAACATAAATATAAAACCTAATCCTAGGATTTTCACCTCAGGTATCTAAACGGAAGCCATAGCATTCTTATAATTACTGTTAAGGATGTGGTTGCTAAATACATCCTCCATTTATACATCTTAATTCTCAGTCTCAATGAGCCCTCCAGATGGACTTCCCCTATTAGTGAAGTTGGAATGAGACTAGAAAGTTGTGGAGCTGACAATTGAATTGGTTCTTTGATGGCATTGCACAATTCTCATACGCGGAAAGAAATGTGAACTGTCAGATCTCATGTTTTAGGCTACTGTTCATTCTTTTCATAATGTTTATCTCATTCTCCCTTAGAAATGGTGTAGAATCTTTGTTAAATTTGATTTAATCTATATAAATTTCAAAAGGCTAAGTTCACAGCTACACTACTAAGAGGTCAAAATCGGATACATTGTTTGTAAACTCTTATTTATAAATTTCAACACTTTATTTTTAAAGATTTGAAGATTGATAAAATAGTAAACAAGATATTTTTAGTTTTAGCATATTTCTCCAAACATTTTTAATTAATTATTTAATGAAATAGACTATAATATTATACATCAAGACAATTTTATGTATACTTTTTATTGTAACCAATTTATTAAGACTATTTACGCAGTTTATTCCAATTATTTTGACTTTAAAATTAAGCTTAGCTATTCAAAAGTTTCGTCTTTAAAAATTTCTTAAATCTTAATCTAAACAGCTTTATTCTAATTTAATCTCTAAATCAAATATCAATTTTTTTTAATTTTGGATTTTAATTGTTAAAATTAATATTGTGCTTCGATTCGATATTGAATCTTCTTCTTTCATATGAGGGGATCTTTGATGCTCTAAACAGAAAAGAACTAGAGGCATCTAATGAACTCTTTAAGTATACCTTTCTTACGCAGCTTTTCTAACCCAGATAATTATCATTTAAATAAAAAGAATATTACATACTTATTATGTGCTTGGAGAGTCTTTTGAATATTTAAACTCACTTAGTCATCAGGTTCTTAATTTGAAACTGAAATCCTAGCCACTTAAATATTTTAACAATCTCAATTATGAGAAGCATTTTATTATGAGGATTTATTTATTTGCTATACATCTAGGTTGCATAATAAAAAAAATGATTTAAAATCTTTATTTTTATTTTTTATAAATTACAAATAAGGATGATGTTTTGAAGGTTGGAAGTGGTAATTATTTTTAGAGTAGTTAAAGTTTACTCTCTTATTTTAATTATCTTTTATGTTTTAATTTATTAAATTATTATTGCTTAGATAAAGGTTTTCATTTAGTTGAGATCTATAAGACGTAGAGATATTCTATTCATTTTACATAAATAGATTTTATTTAATAGAATTTTTAAGGATGAAAGAGTTTTAATAAAATAAAAATTAGTGATGGATTTAATGGATGATCAGCCGATGTTGTGCTGATAGCACTTATCATGAAATTACTTAATTGAGATCGTTTAGAAGGTAGTTTGATGCATACTTTACTCTTGTCTTTGGATTTAGCATCTCTGAGGGTGTGCTATCACTAAATTTTAAAATTATTAATTACTGATCATAAGCAAATTCCATTACTTACAGTATTTAAACTCAATTAATGTAATAAATAAAATGAAATTTATTGTTTTATATGTTCTTGAACAGTGATCAATTTCATTCTTTTATTCCGTATAAATATTTGAAATATAAAAAAAATAATTAAAGCTGAAAAATTGGAGTATAAATTAGTGTATTTAGTGAGCTAAGATTAAGTTGTGGTAATTCATCAATATCAGCTCATCACCGAACTTCCTTTCGGATTATTGGGAGGTTTGCTAATCTATGATGGTTAACAATTTATACTCATGCTTTGATCTTCTCTCGCTATTTTACTTATACTACTGCTATCGCTATAAGGCGATAATTTCCCACAATCCACTCTTGCTGAGTGTGAGTATCGGACACAGTAAAAGCCTTAGTTTCTCTCCCGTCTTAATAATAAAATAATTTAAATATAATTTGATTGGCAGAGGCCGAAATTTTCGCAGAGAAATTAAATTTCTGTGAAGATAAACTAGACCCCTAAGCCTAATGAAAGATAATTTATAAATACACTCGCCAACTCATATTAATATACGCATTATATTTGAATAAAAACTTACTAACTAGTAATAATTACATGATATTCACTCTCAGAGAAGTGCAATTTATTCACTCATTTTAAGATTTTAGTTTATTAGCACTAAAAGAAAGTACTTTAGGAGATATTGCCATGTCTTAATTTCAATTTAAAAATATTCAGCTGAATAAAACTTTAAGGAAATATGTTTAATAATTGAAAAAAATTAGTCAATAATCAAAGGATTCACATTCATGTTCGGGAGAAATCTGGGCGGCTCCTGATAGTAAGTTTCTTGGCCATTCGAGTTGAATAATTTTTTGATTGTATTCATTGGTTAAACGAAGAATAATTGGGATATAAAATATTGTGCTGAGGTTTCATTAGGGTAATTAAATAGGATTGCTAGCTGAAAGCTTATAATTGAGTTAATGACTATTAACTCATATCTTTTAGATAGAATAGCTTACTCTGGTTTTCCTATACTTTGATATTATCTTCCTATTTTTCATTTGATACTTATTTTAAGTGATCTCATTTTTAATTAAAACCTTACACAAAGTTTATCGCTTTTTCTACATTTATAACTTTTCCTTTATAATTTCCTCTTGCTATTAGTTTAGTACTAGTTAAAATCCATTATAATTAAGGTATCTTTTATTTTATTGTAAGAATTCGAGCAAATTACTTTAAGGAGCGTAGTTGTTATAGTTATTTTAGTAGGATTGAGACTTAGTCATGCTTTTTTTGATTAAGTTATTCATAGAGCTTAAGTCTTAATGCAAGATGGTGATCGTCACTTTGTCAATGCTTTGATTCGATTCCCGTAGTAAATTTTGGACTATATTCTTTTGGCTATACCCATTACTGTGGTTCTGTACTATCATAGATATCCCCTTTGGATTTTAGATAATTAAGCTATGAATCCTCAAATATCTTGGTAATTTAAGCAGCTTCATATTACTTCGTTTAATGAAGCTCCTCTTAGCTTGTGATAGGACTGATTAGTGAAGCTTGTTTGCTTATCTCTTGGCCAGTTAAAGAATTGAGATGATTAGTTATAGATTATTTATTTATAAGAAAGCCACTTCCTAAAGACTAAAAATTTGAAAGATTTTTCGGAAATCTAGCATAAACTAGCCTAGAGATACAGCCAATATCAGAGTCAAATAGTAATTTAATGAATAAAATATTTCTCTTTCGATTTGTTCTTAATCTTGTTAAATTACCAGAGTTTGAGAGATCAGAAGTTTCAAATCCATTATTTTGTAAAGTACTGCTATGTGTCTGAAAAGCAAACTCATTGATTACTAGTTACTTTAGTTTAATATAAAATTATATTGTATCATTTAACGATCTTATTATATTAGCTACAATATTATCTCAACAATTTTTTTTAAAAATCTAAACTATTTATGATGATGATGAATAACTTAAGGTAAGGGGAATAGGAAAACTAGAAATAAAGATCTCTAGTATTAAATATATAATTATTATTGTTATTGTTAATTGCTATTGTTATTATTATTGAGCGTATATATATATTAGTTAGTTGTAGTTAGTACTTAAGGTGCGAAAAAATCTTCCAATTGACAACCAATACATTTTCTTGCAGTACATTTTCATTTTGATGTCCAGTATTTCTTCAGTAGGGGGAGCGACTTTGGCCTTTTGGACCTATGTGCCTCTCATAGGGTGTTCCCGGGGGTCTTGTCCCTTGTCATCTCGTCCCATGTCCCGACTTGCCTCTTCGACCCTGACTCTGCCTGGGCGCGGCCTTTATCAGGGTGGTCCCTGGGGGGCATGTCCCTTGCCTGGACCGGTCAGCGTGCCAACCACCTCAGACTGATCTTTTTTTTATTCTTTCGCTTTTTTTAGAGATGTTTTTTAGTCTTTTTGTTTCACCTCTAAGTCGTCAGATGTGAGCTTCTTTTGAGATCAGGTAGACATCTTTAGCAATTAACAATAACAATAATAATTAAATCTAAACTATTTAAATGATATTTTTATAAGCGGCGTCAGAAATGATTTGGTATAACTTATCACAACTAAGCTTAAACTTAATTAAAAGATATCTATTTAGATTAAATGTCAATGAATCATTCTACCACTCAGCATAAGTTACAAAAGTAAACGATTACTACGTCTTTATCTAAGATAATAAAAACAACAAGTCAGTCAAAAAAAGAAGAGAGGAAAGAAAACTCATCAGAACAACAAAAACAGAACTAAAGAAGATATCAAAGACAAAGTGAATAGGCAGAAGATGAACATCAATAAGAGTATATCCACAAAATTTTATAAAAGGTTAACAATCCTCAAATGATTAACATTGAGTGGCCTTCAAGCGCTCGTATTATGTTTAACAATAATAATAATAATTAATAGAAGTAGTAATCCAACCAGATCTAAATGATGATGATTATATCACTTAGCCATTTTTAAGGGAAGGATTGATACAGCTAGATGAGCTTAAAGCTTAATTTTGGCCAGTCAAGCAATAATAAAGATATCACACTTAACATCACTATATTAGCAATAATAAAATGTTCTTTATAAGATCCTTTTAGTTGCTTACAATAAAAAATTTTATCAATAAATGGTTATGATTAAATATATTAAAAGAGAGTATTTAATTTGTTAATTGCAATGGCATTCACGTATCATAGAGTATCATAGATTCTTAATTACTATATATATAGATTAGCAATGTAATTGAAAGCACTCTTCTAAAAATTAATTAAAATAAATCTTTTATAATCGTTATTGAATAAACTAATCAGCTTATTGTTTTCTTGGATAATTACAAATTAAACTTTATGTAAATATAATTTAAATGAGTTGAAATTATATATCTAATCAATTATAATTTAACCAGGGTAAAGCGAATAGCTACGAGAGTGAAATATTAAAAAACTATTTCAAAGGCTTTTAGATATCATATTCAGCATTTATATGCCTACTTTTAATGAAGATGGCTACGATTTTCGAAGAGGGGAATTCAAAAATATTAGTTATATTACTTATTTTTAAGCAATAAAAGATGTACACATAGATTAAGTTATTACAAATTTTAAACTTCGTTACTATTTTAAATTCAAATTGCCTTCAAATAGCTTTATTATAGCAAATATATATATTTGATAATAATATGTGGAAACTAAGAAAAAACAGTTGATTAAATTTTGTTCCATTAGAGTTCTTACTGCAATTGAAAACTCACTAAGGTTACGATAGACAGGATTGAAATGCATTAAAGAGCTAAATCAAACATAATCAACAAGCAACTGATCAAATATAATTCAATTTTTCACTTATTTTGATTAGTTTTATTTTAGATTAAGGTTAAATAAATGAATCTACTTGAATCTAGAGTATATAAAAAGATCATTCTAATTTAGTTTACGGTTCATAAAGGATATCTTTAAATTTTATGTAAAATTATAAATCAAATTAATATTGATAAAATACAAAATATTGGGAATTTATAAATTAGTAATACAAAATAACTGATATAAAAAAGAGATTAATAGATTATTACAGATAAAAGTGCAAAAACCCTTAAATAAAAAGGAGAAAAGTTGCAATTTTATCACGCGATTTACTAACTGTCTTTTATTTATTTTATGATAATCTTTTTAATCTTGAGTTTTTCAAAATTGTTCTATTTTAGCAAACAACTATTTTTGTGTTTATTTTCATACAGTAAATTCTATAGTTGATAAGTGCAGTAATAAATGTTGCATAAAATTCTCCTCACAATTTAAACTTTTCCACTAAGCTAGTGATAATTTAAAATTTAAGAAGTATTTTCTCTATAATAAGTACAAAAATCAGAGTAATTTACAACAAATTTATGAAAATATTACTCAAAAATCTGATAATTTCGCTAAAGAAAGAAAAATAAGAGAATCACTTACTGTAATGAGTTCAACAATACTGTTTCTTAATGATCCATTTTTAATTAAGGAATGTGTAATTATATTCTGTTTTCATTTAATTTCAAATTAAAATTAAATTTCAAAAATTCATGCATAATATTAATTTAATGTTCCATTGATTATATGATTAACGATAATAAATTTGTTTACTATAAGAGCTGCTGAAGATTAATAGAATAATCAAGGAGAAGATGTTAACAGAGAATAATAATAAACATGATTAAGAAGACAAAATTGAAAATGCTGTAGATTTATAAATCAGCATATTAAACAATTTGAATAATGAGTATTAATTCATTTTATAATGAAGAAACAAAGAGCAATCACGTCTTAAATATTAACTACTATTTTTTTAAGAATAAATATTTAATAATACGTGATTCTTTGAGAGCAATAAACTTTACCTAATCACTTGCTATCTAACATCATTCTGAATTAAGTAATGGCCTGCTCTTTGAATCTTTTATAATTTTTTTTCCATTTAATCCATATATCAATAAAAGAAAGTGGAAGAGAGACAGAAGATTCTTTGTCGCGGTAGTTATGATCGTAAATGTCTCTTTCAATGTCATCACTTCTCTACTTTCTTGCTTCCATTAACTCAACGAGCATTGATAGAGATAGATCATCATTAACAGCTTTAGTACCAACACTGCTTTCTCCTTCGCACTTATTCATCATTTTCACCCTACTCCTTCTCTTAATCATCCTTGTTCTTATTTATTAGTAGGAAATTATATGATAGGTTTATTAATAATCTAAATTAATTATATAATTAGATATATACCGATCCTTAATCTTGAGATTATACCTACCAAAAGGAGTCAAAATCGAAAGCATATTAAATAAAGAGAAGAGATAAGCTACGTTCTTAGAGGCCTTGTTATACAACAACTATAATGTAATGAACCTTAAAGAGTATATTCCTACCTGAAACAATGAGCAAAAGCTGTCCTAAGTAAACAAATGCCAGCGTAAAATAGAGGAAGATTTTAAACATTTCAGTAAAATAAAAAAGAGAAAATATATGATTAATAGGTTATGTTAATTATTTGTTTAGAGAGTTTGCCTAAATTATGCATAAACTTTATTTGCTTAAAATGTGCCAAAAAATAAATGGAGCTGAAGCAAAAGCAAAGAAATGATTATACTTCCAAATAATAATTACTATATCTTGAGAAATCAAATATTTTCCATAAGTTTAATTTGTTAATATACCAGTAAAGTCCTTAAAAATAAAAAATTATTATTTATTAATCTTGAAAAGGTTTGATAAAACTACCCCAAAAGTTTAGCAAATAGCATGGATTTAATATTATTCTCTTGGAAATAAGGTTAGTTATTAATTATGTTTAAAATGAATGAAATAAAGAGAGGATATGAGTTAATATAAACAATTGACAAATATTAAAATATTATTTAAATATAATCAGTAATCTAATGAGAGAAAACTTTGACTTTAAATATATATGATTTATAGTAAAGAATCAATATAATTAGCGTTTACTGAAAAAAAATTGAGATATTCAGGGATCTTTTTTTTTTTGGATAAAAACTGAAATCAAGAAGGAGAGAACTAGTAAAATTACAATGCTCAATTAATTAAAAAAAGAGAAGCTTAATAAAAAAAAGCAAGAACTTTCTTGATATCTACATTGAGAACAAATTATAGTACAGAGATCTTTATCGTTACAAAATTTTCGTTCGAAAAACAGTTTTGGATATTGGCATATGTATCTTTTAAATACACTATCCTTTATTTATTAATAATATAATATATATTAAAAAATTGAATTAAAGAAACAATGCTTTGGCTTTAATTAGGACAAATTCGACAGCTTTTCTTTAAATAATCGATGATTTAATAGTAGTACTACTGAAAATTCATATAAAAATATAAATTTAATATCATCGGATGATGTATTTGAAAGATTTGCTCGTAATAGTAAATTTATTGATCTTTGAAACCTATCAAACTATCTGACATTTCTTGCCTTAGTATATTTATAAGGATAAGGTACTTAATTAGATCTAGAAGTAAAATGAAAATTTAAAAAACTAAATAAATAATAGTAGAATAATAAGATCTCTAATTATAAAGACTCGATTAAATCCAACAAAAATTGGCATTTAAAGATCTTGGTTTAAATTATTATTTCTTAAAATGATAGCATAGTTGCTGATTTATTATATAATAAGGAGTAAAAAGATAGAAATGCATAGTTAAACTCAATAGAAAAGTTTATAATAGCTAAAAAAAGAAGTCCAAGGCTAAGTAATTCTTGATAGCATATTTATGCATCCTAAGTTTACCGATATATGGTGTATTTATGAAGAATTTAAAAATAAGAGAATTTGAAATAGTTATTTAATGTTTTTTACGAGATGCTTGTAAATACTAAGGAAGGTAAAAACGAAGAATTAAAAAAAGGGCCTGCAGATATAATCTATTTTAATAAATTTCGAGCTATATCAACATTCATAATGAAAGCATAATTTTTGCATTAAAGTACCATTTACATACAACACCAAGAGTAAAATTTGATGGAATAATCTTAATGTCAAATTATTCAATAATTTCTCAAATACTTGTTCATATATCTAATCACGTGTCAACAATCTTGCAAATCTTACAACAGTATTTTTCTCCTCTTTAGTCAAGGTTGAGCTCCCTGCCATAGTGGATTTGATGTCGTTCTTGAGCACAATCTCTTGGGAATGTCACTGTCTTAGCTTGTCGATCAGTTCTTTTGGCCAACCGTCAGAAAAATGATAGATGGTGACTCGGGGTGTTAAGGGATTCACATAATAGACATCAAGCTGCCCTCGACACCTTACATTGGCTCACCTTCTCAAGCTTTCTAAATCTTGGCCTTGACGACGTCCACTAGGATATGGCTGGGTTGGGCATCAAAGTCGTTAGGATTGACGCGTCTAGGTGCCAATCACTTATCTTCAAAATGCGCAAAGTTGTAACCATATTAAGCTTTATTAAAGGATTTGATGATCTAGTATGTTAAACATTGAATTTTAGGGTTTTTTAGGCATCGGGAGATGGTCATTGAAATTCCTGAGATGTCCTGAAATTAAGCAAATCAACTAAATTAGGGCAACTGAGCAAGAGTGTTACACCGGAACACAATTTATTTAGTCATTTGCAAAGTGGTGGAGGGGTCATTTTGTCATTTATGGACTTTATGAAAATTTGTCCGAGGCCGAACCTTTCCCCGGCAAAATGCAATTTATAATTTATATTTCTCAAGAACTCCCGAAAATTATTATTCTGACCATTTAGACCTCGCTGAACACGAATATAAAATGCATTTTGTCGTATCTTCAAAATGAGCAAAGTTATAACCATATTTAGCTTTATTATAGGATTTGAGTAATTAAGCATTAATAGCAATAGATTCTATATGTTCTCTAGATTTTAAATCTGACAGGTTTCTCTTGCATACTTAGGTTTAATTATTAGCTAATTCATAATATTAATATAGAACACAATAACCTTCATTTTTATGTATAAATTTAGATACAGTAAAATTTTGAATATTGTAGGAATACATTCGATTTGGGAAAATAAATTAATAATTAATAAATAAGGAATTAAATTTGTGGCAGTTAACTTTCTCGAAATCTAGACAATATGGTACTTGTTCGATAGAGAATTTAAAATAAACTGGACTTTACTACTGGCTGTACCCCTCTATCGCATCCCTGAAGTGAGATAACTTGACTTTAATTTTTGTTTATTTGTTTAGTTGATTTTGTTGCCAAAATTAAAGTCAAGTTCTCTCGCTTCAGGGATGCGATAGAGGGGTACCTCCATTAGTAAAGTTCAGCTTATTTTAAATTCTCTATCGAACAAGTACCATATTGTCTAGATTCAAAACCACAAAAACCCTTTCAGTAGTTTGATTGAGTTTTTGATTGATAAAAGTATACTATTAGTGCATTCTTTATTAGGGTTTTAATAGGGTTTATGTAGGGGTTTAATGTTTAAATATTATTATTTTAAGTGATTATATGCGAGGTTTGGTGTCAGTATATGACAGTGAGTATATAGATTTATTGTTTAAGTTGCGTTATGGATGTGATTAATATGGTGATCAACTCAGACCTATTCTTAATTATACATCAAAAGCAAGGCTACTTCATAAATCTCCTGCAACTGTGAGGTCTCACTGTCTATTAGCATTGAATTTAAAGAGATAGCAGCTTAACTCTAAGCCTAAAAAACCTCGAAAATTTTAACAGCATCATATTGACTATCTTATTAATGATAAGACCCTTAAATACTGGGCTCATTTCTCTCTAGCCTAGAGGGCTGTGATGTTTCATCGCCAATTTCCTGAGCTTCACATATCTGCGTAATCGATAGCTAACATATATAAAAATAACGGAATATCTGACAAGACAGTCAATCGCATTAAGAGAGTGATTGACTTTAATGTTCCATTTTATAAGGATAATTTAAATTATATATTCAATTAAATGCAGAGGTCTTAAGAACATAACAAAAAGTTCATACACGCTGATGAAGCTGCATTTACATACAATACCTTTATATCAAGGTCTTGGTACAAGAGGTATAGTAATATAGAAGTATATGACTAAAAGTTAAGGTTTAAACTCATGCCATTCTTGGAGGAATAAGTGAAGATAGTGGCCTCGAGACTTATGTTATTCAACCTCGTCCTATAAAGACTGAATAATATAAAAAGTTCTTGCAATAACTCAGAGACAAGTACGCTGACTAAGAGATTATTCTATTCGTTGATAACTTATCAGTTCATAAAACTAAAGACTAAAGGAAGGAATACGAAAGACTAAACATAACACCTGTATTTAATGTTCCTTACAGTCCTCACTTCAATGGAATTGAATTATACTAGGGGTTATTGAAAAGCCACTACAAGAAACTCCTACTCTATCACTAGATGCAACACTTAAAGATAGATACAGTAGATTTTATTAAGAGTGCTGCTAAAAGAGTCAGCGATGATAAAGCAAAAGTATGCGCAAGAGAAGGGAGATTTTGTGTATATAAATAAGTTTTAGATTTAAACGAATGAATAAGTTCACATATTAAATTTGCCCGTAAAGGGATTTGGCTTCTCTTTCGTTTCTTCCTCTTAAGGCTTGCTTGGGCCCATGTTTCTTCTCTTAGTGCCAGCTCCTGCATCTATGTCCATCTCTTCAGGCTTTTATAATCTTTGAAGAGCCTCTTCTCAATTCATGCTTTACTTGAGACTTTCTCTCTCTGTTTAATTTGCTGCGCCCTTTCATCAAGTAAATAGCAGTGCCAGGTTTTTCTATAAAGTTAGAAGACTAAGCTTACTAGAGATGAATGGATGCTTTTATAGTTCCTATAGCCAGGTGTCGCTGATTTTAATTACCTGCTTCTCTTTTTCTTCAGGAGAGATGCTGTATCGTTTTTTATGAGCTTCTTAAATTACTTCATTTAAGTACTCAGGTTTCAGAGTTCCAAGGACACCAAAGAAAAAGGTTTCTCTCTGGCAACTTATTAGAGAGTTGCAGCTTTGATGGAAGGTAGAGAGCAACCTCTGGATCACTCATAGCATCATCATAGAGGTTTGTTACTGAAATTTCAGGGTAGTCAGGTATCTCGATCATTCTGATTTCATTAGACTTAAAAGCTTTTTTCTCTTCACTTAGCAATGCTTTTAAGAATGATATTTTTGTTCCCTCCTGTGTTGGCAAGAACTATCCAACTATAGTTAATAAGTTAGTTATAAGTAATAACTTACCTTGCTATACCAAGTATCTGTAAAGATCTTCTTTACTTCTGAATTTTCCTATTAAATCTTGAGATTAAATTCTCTTCATTGCATCATTCATAGATTCCATCTTGCTTCCAGTTTCTATAAATGTTTATGAAATTTAAAATTATGGATATCCATTCTAAACTTACTAAAATTGTACTACTAAATAGGGAGATCCACTTGGAGGTCAACCTGAATCAGATAAATAGATAAAGATGGAGGAACTTTCTCCAAGTTTCAAAGTTTGACTTCCATTTTTATCAAACTTTCTCCATTAAATTGCTCCTAATAATAATTAATTTAATTAGGTGTGCTCCTAATTTATTTAAAACTTAATTGGGAGGTTAAATTAAAGTTTAAAACCGTATTTGTTGGTGCATTAAAAAAATTAAATTTAAAACTTCCCCTCCTAAATTTACGAGAAAAGATTTAGGAGCACCACCTAACTTCCCAAAACACATTTAGGTGCATTTTAATGTATAAAATGGATGAAATAATACATAAATTATCTGAAAATTTTAGAAATATAAAACTAATGTCTCTCACTCTGTTCCCATAAGACCTCTCTAAATCTTTGAAGATGTGTTCTTACTAGTGTATAAATGTAGAATTTAAACAGCTTTTATAATTATTAATAGTATTTGTAAAATTAGCGGCAACTTACTAAGAAAAGCGGCATTGCTTGGCATTAGCCAGCAAAAACTTTCTTTCATTAATTTAAAAGAAAATTGAGACTTGTGATGCCTTTACCTAGTACGAACCTGAAATTCTCTAACCTTAGGTCTCAGACTTTGAATAACAATTCAGTTGTTAAATAGAAATGCAGAGCTAGGAAATTCAATGCGAAGTTCCAATAAAAATGGTTGAAGAAGATGAAGAGAAAAAAGAAATTAAAGCATTACATTTATGTGAAGAGTGTGAGAAGAACTTCACTTATAAATCTGCTCTTAAGCGTCATATCTTAGAGTAGCATTCTAACAACCCTAAACTCTATCTTAAGCATGATAAGATAGATGGAAAATATTTTTGCCCTTATTGCAATAAGCAATATAATCATTCTAGAGATTTAAAAGTTCACCTTTAAAA
>ARYC01020859.1:0-16641 GCA_000711775.1 Oxytricha trifallax
AATCAATTTAATATCTGATCAGTTAATAATAATTAATCTTTATAATATTTTAATTATTTCTAAATTATTACTAACGCCTTATTTCCAGTTTTAATATAATCATAGAGTTTTATAAATTTAATTAATATTGAGTAAATGAGTAATCTCAAATTTAAATTCAAAATACTTACTGATCAATACTAAAATCAAAACATCAATATTAGTAGTGATGTAGAAGTATTTGAATGAGTTGCTTGGAAATCTGTGTGACAGACTTAAAGTAAAAGCTTGCGAAAAAACCATATTGCACCTTATTCCACATCACTCTGTTTAAGATATGCATACGAAATAATAGCTTAAATAACGAGGAGTATTTCCCGCAGAGCTTGGAGAGATCAAGGGAGTTAGGGAAAACACTTAACAGGTTCTATCGCTTCCTATATAATTGTCTCTGTCCTTTAGCTTTGGTAACTTTGTTAATCTACCTGGTTAGAGAGGAAAATCCTTCTCTTCGGTTTCTATGTTTTTATCTACTCACTTTTAGATGCTGAGCATCACCTTCATCCTGCTCCTTATAACTTAAGAAATTGAACTCACGCCAGATAGCTAGTCTAATGAAGGTAAATCCTTATATTAAAGCCCTGTCGAATAGTGAAAAGTTGACATATTAAAAACAGCTGACTTGCACCTAATGCAATTAACCCAGGAATCACCTGCTTAATCTCAGCAAGCCTTAATGTAGCATAGAAACTCTATTAGAAAGTCTCAAGTAATATTAGTATCTCAACCAGCAATTAACTTTATAACTTTATAATCCTAACAATTATAAAATTATATATTAATATTTTTTTAAAAAATGGAAAAGAAAAATTTATACAACGATTCAATTATCGATTATCCTTGTTTGGTTCAACAATTATTCCAATAATATTTGCAGTTTCTGCTGAGTCCATTTGATAAGAATATATAAATCAGTATCACTCTTGACAAATGCAGTCGCAAATAAAAATAAACTTAGAAATGTTTAATATAACTTACAAATTTTTTAAGTTATATAGAATAAAGCATTTTTCATATTATATTTAATATTAAATTTATAAATTTCATAATTAATTCTCAGAGTTGTACAAATTGTACTTTTAGTTGTCAACTATATAAAATGTAGATTTTTCTGTTTTAAGAACATTTAGCAAATAAATTAATATTTTATATTCTTCTCTTTGTGGATGTTTTATTTAAAGAAATTAAAGTAAAATTTGTAAATAGATAAATTAAATAACTTTAAAAAGCTATATGAAATGAGAAATAAATAAGAAATGTTTGCAAAGATTTATTTAAAGATTGAGTTAATTAAAGTCAAACGATTATATATATTTAAGTAAAATCTCAGATTTAATATAGTAATTAAGTCATTCAAAAGTGAAATAATTAAAGAAAACTAAATAAATATATCACTATTAATAGTTAAACATATTCAGATGTATATCATTCAATTTTTCCTTAATATTTTTGAAATTTATAATATTTTAGTTTTTAATTATTTTCCTTACTATTTGATATTTAACTTTCATCTTTCTTTATATTTTATTCTCCAAATGATCTTGCTTTATTCCCTTTGGAACATATAGGGAACCTGTTTGAATTTATTGAATGATTTTAATGAACCCTTTCTATTAGTAGAGACACTTAGAACTCTGTTTTATATACAAGTGATATTTAAGTAGCTATACAATTTTTAGAAATGATTGTACAGCAAACAATAATTATCAAGGATTTTCCTGTAACTTTTTAAAGAGATAGATGAATTAAAGCATAATTATAATGTATTCAAATTGAAAATAAATTAATATATATAAAAAATTGAAACATAACTTTGTTCTGCTCGAACATGACTGTAACTTTAATCCTAGTGATTATAAACTTATTTGTTTATTATTAATTAGTCAAAAGCAGTTTAATAAATAAAGTAGATTTTTTACCTATAAAAGAAATATCAAAATTACTTAAACCTTTCAGAGAAGTTCATCATTAAGTTACTGATACAATTGAAGACCAAAAACAAAGATGCATAAAATCATGAAACAAAATTTAATAAGAACTCACTTAATTATTTAATCTCATAAGAAACGCTAAAAGATCATGATGCTATCAAGGATAAGTTTTTCATTTGAATGCTTCCTGAGGCTAAATTTCATCTTCAAGCTCTTATCCACTTTTCATAAAATGAAATTTAATATAAAATAAGGCTTAAATGACAGGTTGCAACATAACTGAACATAAACAATAATTTAATAAATAGAAACTATAAAGAGAATTTTCAAAATTAATCTAAATAAAACAAATTAAATCTGATATTTTCTATTTAGATGAGACAATTTCAAGCCTCATTGAATAACTTATAGATAATATGTTAATAAATGCAGCTACTATGTAACCCAAATACTCTTGTAGCAGTTACATTTATGTGTCCTAACCTTGGTTTGTAATGTCCTAGAATAAAAGCAAAGTTAAATAAAACAGAAAATTTGCTTTAAAACATTCAATATATAACAATAAGAAATAAGTGTAAAATGTTAACCATTTTTCTTTACAGTTTCAGAGCCAGGCAAAATAATTTAATTGGATAGTTTGAAGAGAGAAAATGGATACTCAATGCTGCATATTCTTCTAAACACAATTGCATCGAAAAATTATGTTCTATGGGTATAAAAACATTATTATAAAGACTTAATTAAACTGCGTTAAACTGTCACACTCAAAACCTTTTTAAAATAGTGAAAGACTCAATATAAAAGATAGTGTTAATAGCCAACAATTATGTAGAATTTTATTAATCCAAGACTTTAATATTACTTTTTTACTATAATTAAAGATAAAATTTAATTTAATTAAGTCTAAAGTAATATTATTATTATTTAAAGCTTTTCGGAATTAATGCTGGGGCATAAGCCAGCCAGATATATAATCAGATATTCATACTTTGACTTTTAAAGATCCAGTTTCAACTTTCCGAGGGGAGTTATCCCTATATGTACTCGATTAGTTTCACACCATGCACGTTCACCACTTGCCTACTTGTGAGGAATTATGCGGTATTTCGCTACTTCATACTTTTACCTGGTAACTTTCTCCATTTGCTTTTTATTCGAGTACTTTTAAGTTCAGAGAGAAACCCCTTCCCAGCAAAGACTTAATGTTTGGCTTGCTGAGGAGGAAAACCCGGAGTGTTACTCTGCTGAGATTGTCTTTTGCAGGAATTTTCCCGCATTTCCCAAGCAAATAGAGTCCAATCTGAGAACCGAGCGGTTTAACCTCACGTTGCAATTATTAGTGTATCATTCAGTTTTAACACGACTTTTAATGATTAACGGTCGACGTTTTTGTTGGCGTGGTCTCCCTATACCTTGCCTGACGTATTTTGAGGAGGTTCTCAGATCTGAGACGTATCTCGTAAAAGCCGAGTGCCATCACGGTTTCCAACTCCTTCGGGATATAACTCCCAACTTTCTAGTAGATCGTGACCCAAGTCTTAAGTCAATCAATAATAGTTAAGCCTTTTTACTGGTGGGCTTTCATTACTGTCTTTTCATCTCAGAATAGCATATTTAATTATGTATATTGGTTGCCTTGTTTTATTCCTCTTCATAATAAAAAAATATGTATCATTTCTCTTTTTAGGTAGTTTAATTATTGTAATTTATGTTTTATCAATAAAAGTGCCTTTCCTTTAAGTTCTATAAAAATCATAAATATTTATGCATGATTACTAGAAAAATGTATTGTATACTAACTCTCTTTAAGTATTTATTAACTTATCTCAATAGCACCCCCTATTTGTTAATCTTCAGTTGGTGATTTCTTTAGGCTTTGCTGTGACACATATATTTATGTCATCCATTCATTTATAAGACTTTATAAGATTGCATAAAAATGTACTAATCATGGAAGTCTTTTGGAACATCGTATACTTGAAAAACCTATAGACATATTTATATATGTTCAGTTCTGGATAATTTAGCATATTAACATAAATGACAGCTGTTGATTTTAGGTGCTCTTATCTTGAAGGCAACACGTCTGATGAATCTCAAGCTTGTTTACTTGTAGTTAGGCAAGTGGTAACCAACTAAAAGTTTTAAAACATTATTATATCGTGAATATTTTAGGTGATTATATCATTCAGATTTGTTATTCAGACACCCATCTAGAAATCCACTATTTATTTTCATCATATTTCCAATTACATTTTGTGTTTATTCTTGTTTATTCTTTTTATATAATTTATAATTTAAATTGTATTGGCTTAGTAATGTACTAAAACATTTTAATGATTTAATATCAATTAAATTTGTATTTTATAAATAATTAAATATTATTAATTTTGAGCTTAAATTTTAATGATCTTATGATTGAATCTTATACTAAATTTAACTGATTTATTATGGAATAAAAGTTAAACCCAAAATTGTTGTAAAATAACAAAAATAACTAACTTTATTATTTCAAAGTGTATTTTGAAGATTTCTTTGGAGCCATATAACATATCTAAAAAAGTTTAATATCGACATAAATATAATTTTTGCTATTAATCGATTATAAAAGCTATTACAAAATATTAAGTTATTAGGTTTTATTAATGTTGACTAAGAATTAATTTTTAAAACCTAATTATTTCTGTATGTATTAAAAAGTTTGAAAATAATTGTCAATGCAGCTATTAGGATGACCTTATGGCGTTTCCATAATATAATATAATACTTATATTAAAAATGGTTATATATATTATTTAAAAAGTTTAAATAAGCTTATTAATTAAGGCAATAAAATATGCATTTTAATATAAAATCAAAACAACTTCCTTCTTGTTGATAAATTCAGGTATATTAATACTCATTATTGAGCTAGTGATAATTCTATATTAGAATTATGTTTAAGTAAAAATAGACTCTAGAAATTCCTGTTGATCAGGTATAATAATACAATTTTTATCCACAAATAGTGGAAATAGCTATGCTTAAATGTAAGAATCATTATCAAGTGGTTGTTCAAAAGAAATTGGTTAACTTTAAAGAACGTTTCATTTTTGAAATCTTCATTTATTTAAGTATATATTAATAATTAATAAGTTAAAAAAATCTCAACATAATCTTAAGGTTCCGACTCTATTGACGAAGCTCGTAATGAAATTTAAAATCTTAGTAGAATTTCGAAAATTTAAAATAAGAAAAACAATTATTTTTCATAAAACATAAGTGTATAGAAAAAAAGAAAAGTTATTATTAAGTAGATACTTTTAAGACTTGAATAGCCTTCAATAAACCAAAAAGCTTTTAAACACTTTATGCTTGTTAGCTGTACAATATAATACTGCTTTAAAATTTAAAAGGCATCAAATTACACATAATAGAAGTCAAGAGAAATTTATCTAATTTAAAATAGGTAAAGCTTACATGTTCCTCGTTTGAAGTTTAAGAAGTAAGCTAAAAAAAGCATACGAATTTAAATTGCTGTATAATCTGAGTTCGCATGACTAAAAATGCATTAAATATTAAAATTACTCTTAAATTGAAAGAAAAAATATTAGTTAATTATATTTAAGATAAAAATAAAACAGAAAAACAAAGACTTAATCTTGAATTATATCAAATTCAAGCTTTATGGCATAAATAAAAATTCAAGCTTTATGGCATAAATAAAGAAGTGTAATCTAAAAAATTAGATAATTCTAAATTTAATAAAAAATAGTTTAAGCAACATGATAGTTCTTTTTTTACTATCATTACTCTTTTGTACATATAAGGATTGGTTGATAAACTTTATTGTAGTATTGTAGAGCACTGAACAGTTAGTGGGAAATGGGGTTCAAACTATCTCGTACAAATGCCAAATATTTTTAAAGCAGGAATTAAAATATACTCTATGAGACTCCAACTATTTTAGGCTCAATTTCTTTTTTATTATGACTTCTACTATTGTCATAAACCTTGGACGTTCATATTTAAGTATTGTTGTCTAAAATTATTTTTATTATTGAAATGTGCAATATAATTATTTTGTATATCGGTTCAAACTTTTATATTCAAACATTTGAAATTTATTCTTAAATATATTAAAATTTTTTACGTTATAAGTATCAATTTATTAATCTATAATTTTATATTATTTATTTTAGGAGATGTTATGGTGAATTTATAAATTTTATTTTCCTATATTTAAGTGTTTTGATATTTGCTAATACACTTGATACACCCGAGAGCTATTATCATTTGATTAAGTTCTTAGGTCGGTGTAGTATGTCAAGGATAATTAAGTAGCAACCTTAATGTAATCAATTAATTGGACTTTTCATACTAGAATATACCTTTGAATATATAATAAAGTTAAGATCTGAGAATTGTTATAGGTATTTTTGAAAGTGGAATGCTAATTCACCAAAAATACAGACGAAAAGCTAATGGCTAAAGAAAATGGAAGAAAAAGAATATTATGCATAAATAAAGTTTACAAAGTGAATTAATCCATGGCAGATAAAATTGTTTAATCTTAACATTGGTGTCAATTATGACATAGGGATGAGATTAGCATAAATATGTATTGGTTCCTCTAACTGGAAGATTGAGAACTCTAAGTTTAGAAAAGACCGGGACAGATCGAAAGTATTGTCATTTCAGCAAGCTCTTAGTGAACTAATAAAAATAGCTAAAACTGGATAGTCATGAGAATTCAAAATAATTCTATGCAGCTGAAAGAATATGATAAGAGATTAAATATAGGAAACTTGTAGATATTTTAAGAGTTTGTTATAACAAAATTACTACAGCGTTGGTAGGTAAGATCAGATTCAAAGTTGCGCTGGGGCATAAAAAATTTAAACAAATATGGTTTCACACCCTGAAGATTGTGGATTTTTACCCATACTTATAGCAAATAACTTGGCGATAGAATGGGAAGGTAATCCAATATTATAGATATTTTTGCAAAGAAATAGATTAGCTTGAAAAGTGCCTATGTTTAACTTAAAATATGGCATAGAAATCAAGGAAAAATAGGAAGAAACAAACTTAGAAAGAAGCTCTTTTATATGAAAACTAAAGGAGATGGAGATTGTAGAAGAAGTAAATTATCTTATAATCTATGAGGGCAGGTGGGAAGAATTTGCCGAGTTGAACCGTTGCAATCAGTGGTGATGCAAAAATACAAGAGATATGAGAAAATTTTGAATGGAAGCGACAGCAACAACCTGTAAGAGCTGTAAGCTGTATATTCAATAATATATCGAAATACAGCAAAAATAAGAAACCCACATCATCTCCAAGTTGATATCGAAGCAGTCATGAGTAATCTTGGTTAAAAAATTTAGAAAAAAAAACATAATTTAGGAGAAGAAGAGGTAAAAGAGATCAATCAGCTAGCTCATAATGCGGAATCAAAATATCAGGAATAAATTACGGAAAACCACGAGATGAGGCGTAACTCTTCTGATTAATAAAGTATAGTTTGAATCATCGTTTAATATTTTAAATTTCAATTTACTTAAATTATTTACCACTACTAATACTATCAATCATGAATTATCCAAAATAAAAAATTGTTTAAATTAAAATTCTAATAACTATTAATTTTAAATAAAATTCTGCTGTGTGAGAACTTAAATAATTATCTTTTACATAATTAAATAATAATATATGTAAATTTAATAAGGTTTTGGAATACAGAGAAAATTATGGTTATTTCAAACTAAGATATAAATAATTTCAAATTTAACACTGGTATATATATAGTTTTATAATTATAATTATTCAAACTGAAATTTATCTCAACTTTAGGGCTCTACTCAAAATTACATTTGTTTTGGAAAAAATGAAAATTAATAATATAAGAGAATGTAATTGAAGAACCATAATATGCGCATTCTGTAAACATGTATAAAAGGCAACTATAAATTTCATTTTTTATTATTAGATAATATTTAATAAAAATTATTTTAAATCAATTCAGTTTTTAACAAACATAAATTTCAATTTAAAACACTCAAAATTTCTTAAAATCGATATCGGAAGAGAAATTGCTACTGTAGACATGAAAAAAAAAATCAACTCTTGTTCTTAAGTTATTGACTTATTGATAACTTAAAGATAATTAAACATGGTCATCAAGATTATTTCTTCACTTGACAAAATGAATTCATAATTTTTTATGTCAATTCCAAACAAATATTTTATGGTAACACACAAAAATTGGTTCATTGCCAAATTCTTAAAGAACTTATACTCCACAAATATCCATTAATAAACTACTTTTCATCTCCACATTTTAATTTATCTGATAACTCTATTTTAATGTCATTGATGAACTCATTTACAAATGGATTCATAATGATTATTAAAATTCCTTTTTAATTAAAATAATTTCCATTCATTTGAGTTTTATTAATTATGCATATATATGTATATTATTATTATCATGATTAAATTATGAATAAAAATGGTTATTAATTTTAACTTGACAACAATTTATAAATTAATATGAATTTATAATATACATTTTTTAATTCAAACTATAAACAATGAAAGATATCTTTAAAATGTCAATACAGAAAAAATTTAAACAAATTCATCTCTTATATAAAAATCTTTTTATTATAACTTACAAAAAACAATCAAACATCAATATATTTTGTTAACCATTAATTGAAAATTATAATGAAAATTAAGAATATAAACATAGAATAGAGTTGGTAAAATAAAGATTTTAACCTTAAAACTAAAAAGTTAGGCAATCAAAATCTTCAATTTTTAATTTGTTGATAGAAAATAATTTATATTATCTAATTGCGATTGATCTTAATAGATATGTGAAATGAATTCAATAATAATAAAGAGTTAGCATTCATAATTTATTTTCAAAATATAACTACTTTTTTTTTAAAAAAAAATAATTATGCTTCAATTTATTGAAAAAATTATAAACAATCATCTCCTAGATTAAATTCCAAAATACACTGCTATAGTCAACAATTTGTTCTTTTAATAAAAACAAACAATGTTAAATTTATAGATGATTATTTCTATAACTTAAAAATAAATTAATTTGTATTCCCATAAATAATAAGTGATTACAAATATTTCTAAATTTAAAACTCGAATACTTTAATTTTTAATACTTACTTAATAGTGATATAATAAAGAATAAAACAATAATTATGATATTTTAAAAAACCTTTTCGACACCCAAATGACTATATACTCATTTAAGCGCAATATCTTATAAAATAAAATCAATTGGAAAATAGCTCGCCAATTTAATTAATAATGAGAATGGTTTTGTCACATTTAAATATCATAACTGATGTCGACAAAAAGTAGATATTCTTGTTTCTGTAATATTCAAAAGTTTCTTTTAAAGAATAATATAGAATGTTCGAGGGGAGAGAGTTTCCGGGCAAGTAAACTATTATATATATAATTTTTATAAATTATACATTTTTATTAACATGCAATTTTTAAGAGGACAATTAGAACAATCATAAAAGTTTCAAAATAATAGAATGTAACTATTTTCTTATAAAATATGATTAGATAAATTTAGTCAATTTTATAAAAAATTATTTACAAAAATTTAATTTTTTATTTTAATTCAAGATGGTGTAAATAGAAAATAACAATTGTGATGGAGTATATATATAAAAAATAAATAAATAATTTATTACATTGTTCGGATTCCAAGTTGTGAAAGACTCATAAGTATTTAGTGGTTTTTAAAGAAAAAATTACAATAAAAAGAAAATAAAAAGCTTTTTTATATCATAAGACTAACCAGGAAACTTCCTGCCCCGAATGTTCTATAAAAATATTTCTCTTGAATAGTATAAATTAAAAGATTTCAAATTTGTAAATTTAATGTTAAGGTAAAATTTTTTGAGAGTAAGTGAAATTTTTAATTAATCTAAATTAGCATTTTAATGACTATGATGGAGTTTAAATAAATGAAAGAAAGAATAATATGAATAAAAAAGCGCACAATGAAATATAAAAATCTCAGATTGCTTATTATGAAAGGTCAATAACATTAGTACGAATTAGCAGAGGTCTGCGGAAGCAAAAACCCGCACAGTTCCGCAGAGCGTCGCAGTACTTTTCCCTCGCACGCCTCATTTGCCTCAATGCCATTCTTAATTCACACAGGCCATCTGGCTTATAATGCCACATACTTAATTAAATCTTATTATTATATAAAATTATGGAATAAATTAATTTACGCAATTTACTAAATGAATAATTTATCAATAATAGTATTACATTAGAGAATTACAAGTTCATAGTATTGTTTTAATTAAAAATCAAAATCAAATTACTAAATTAATTAATATAATTAAGAGTTATGAAAAAATAGGGTTTCTTAAGCCTATTGGCCTAATGAATTAAGAATTGAAAGTCGGACAAATGAGGTGTGCGACGAATTATCATTCAATAAAATCCGCAGACCCTCTGCGGACATGATTAATATCTTGGATATATTCATAATGTACATCTTAAATTTATTCTATATCATTGTTCTTTAAAATTTCTAAAATCTCCCATATTTCATTTTATATAAGACTTAAATATAACTTAATTAAACAACAATCTAGATTAATTACAAAAATTCACTTACTCTCAAAAAATTTTACTTTATTAATAATATATAAAATTTAGTTAAAAAGTCCAAGAAATGATTTAAAGTTAAATGGTCTAAGAATTAAGCACATTTTAGGTAAAGTTTGGGGTGTAGCCATCCCGCAACTCACTTCAATTATCATTAAAGCCTAGAATTTAAAAAATCAATTAACTGTCAACATTTTATCTATTAAAACATTTGCATTCACGATAATACAGGAACCAAAGTAGTAAAGAAAACAGTCTGAACCAAGGATTAGAAGATAAATGCAACTTAATTTGGAATAAGTGTCAGTAAGAGTAAGCTTTTAGATTTATTATGGTATTTTATAATATAATTTATTTATTCAATACATTAACCTGCATATTATAATTAGTAAAAACTAAAGACTTATATTTATAATTATATTTTAAAAAAATAATCTTAAGCGTTATAAAATCAGTTGCAAGTAAGAATGATGATAAAAGAAGTCTAAATAAAATAAAGTTTTAATTTTATTATCAGAGAGAGGGATATAGGAATAAAAAAGTATAGACAAGTCATCTGTAAATAGTTAAGATGGAGAAAAGTAAAAAGTAAAAATGTAATTATTTTAAATAGAAAAGGAGAATTATTTATAATTATTTATTATATGATAAGCAAATTATGGAAACAATGATGAAATTGCCATAAGGAGATGTTTTAAACTATTAATTTCATTTTCTATTTAAATAAGTGAGACTATTAAACCGAATAATAAGATTTTTTTAGGCAAAAAATAATCAAAATATTTCCATAAATATTGTATTTACTCTGAAAAAATTAATAAAATTTTTTCAATCTTAAAGTGCTTTAATATAGAGAAATATACAGCATTATTCATTTTTTCTCTTTTTATATTTTATCTGAATTCTTTATAAATATTAGCACTATTTTCCAAACTAGCTTTAGTCGATATTATTTTGATTATCTTTGACATCCGTTCGCTAATTAAAGTGGTGTTTACAGTCACTGAGATATGCTTCTCTGCTGCATATACGATATTAGCGACCTCTTTCTTAGTTACTACTTATTTGAGGGCGTTCATTACCAATTAATAAATATTCTAGAAGTAATTGTCAATTAATTACATAAACTTTTGAATAAGTGCATTAATATTATTATTTAATGCTGTAAGGAAATTAATACTGGGGTTTAAGATAGCCAGATAGATAGATCATATAGTTTTATGCTTTGATTATTGGACATCCACTCAATCCATCCTAGGGTCATAAGTGCATTAAAATGGATCTATGGTAAAAAACCTAATCATTGATATTTCCAAATTAAAAATTTTAATTTTATGAAGAAATGAGAAAATTTATGATTCTTTTTCTATCAAAGTAATACCATATTCAATAAATAACATTGATATACAAGCTATTTAAAAATAATAAATAATAAAGATATAACAATCAATTTTAATTTTTATAATTTGTTAATCAAAATAATATTAATAAAGATATGCCATAACAAATGATAAAATCTTTTTTTTAAATTAAGACCATTAAATTTCGGTTGTTATCATTTCTTTACTACTGCTTAACTAAAGCAATTAATAAAATTAAAATTAATTTAAAATGCATAGAACTTATTGTTTTAATTTTATAATTGTCTGGAAATATACCTAATCATCTATTATAGCAAAAGGTTTAGCATATGAAACTTAACTAATAATAAATAGAGTCATAACGTCATAAACTAAGTTAAAATATTGATAGGATGGGAGTTCAAAAGAAGTTTGTTAACCATACATAGATATTTAAAGAATATAGTAATTACAACTGAGTTTTTAGTGAAATCCATTCATAATCAAATTATGGAAGATTATTTAAGAGAAGGTTGTTAATAAGGACAAACATATATGAATTGTCAAGATATAAGTTTTAATTTTCAGTATTTAAAAGAATTTAATGAAATTACTATCCACTACTATTTCTTAGCATAGAAAATAGTTGTTATTAAGAATCTTCAACTTAACAACTCTTCAATGGCTATCATTCCTAAAATATTTCTTGATAAACAGAATTTAATTGAATTCAATTTAACCAAAGATCGCTTAACATAAGCAATTGAAATTATAAATATGGGTGTAATATTAAATTTAATACTTTATTAAATAAAAAATATTGGATAAAAAAGTGTGAATAAATAAAATTATATAAGATAGAAAAGTAATATAATTATATTCTTGAAAATTTACTATTTATTAGGTTATTAAATATTTTTTGAAACTTACATTGGTAATTATTTAATAATTTAAGACCACTATTAGATTTTGCTAATAAATATTTAAGAACATTTAGTAGCAGCAAAAAAGAATTTTCAGAAACATCTCTTAAATCCTTTCATTATGATCTAGAAATTACATGATGTATTTTATTTATTTAATTATATTTTATTTTTAATTTACGATAATTATTAGATTATATATATAAATTAGCTATATTTGTAGTTACCCTAGAAAATCAAGAAATAATGAAATAATTTGCAACTAGCAATCCCTTTAAATAAGGTAAAATTACAAGTATGAATTATTTCTTTAAAATAAAGCCTCCTATAACTGGTACCAACAAACAACTACTATATTGTCAAGTGTTTAATAATAAAAATTAAACAATTATGACAAAATTATTTGATTGATAAAAGCAATAATTAGTAGAGTAATATCCTAGAAGCTAGTGACTTTACACAAGCTGTAAAAAGTCAAGCTAAATTTCAATAAAGTTATCAATCAAAAGTAATTAACACTCTCAATGAAAACATTTATAATTTAATATGATTAATTATAAATAATTAAAATTATAGCTTAATACTAAATATATCGTTTGAAATACTACAGCACAGCAGAAAATCTAATTTCTTATTCATCCTAAAGTGTAGACTTTTACTTATACGACATAAATATATTTCATAAAAATGACTAATATTAATTGAAAACTTCTTCTAATTTATGTACCTTTATTTTAAAGAGATAGATTAACCGTAGATTCATATAATTGATTATTCTATTACTGTTAGTGATTAACTAATTATATATATATATATATTTTAGCAATTCTTATATAATTGCTGCATAATTCTACAAAATCAAACATAATTAATGCTATTTGATTAATTAAAATTTCGTAGTATATGTTATTTTTATTCTAATAAAATACATAATTTAATTTAGTTTGCGATAACATTAAAACTGGCTTAATTTATAAATAGAAATATTAAGCAAATTTCTATTTAAAAAAATAGTTATAAATTTTAGATTTATTGGATTGAGAACAGTCTTTTAATATTGTTACGATTAGTATAGAATCAACTTTATTTAGAGGTTAATTAAAAGTTTGAGTCTTAAGCTTAAAGAATTTTAATATTTTTCAAAGAATATATTTTACTTTTAATTACTATAATATATGATGTAAAAAATTGAAAAAATATGCATAACTATATAAAAATCACTTAAAACTGATAAAATAAATTATTTTATAAACAATATCTTTATTGCCTTGATTATTGCTATTATTGCCATCTATTTTATCATTATTTACTTCCATTTTTGTATCTTAAAAAAACCTTATATTTAAGTTATAGGGCTATAATTCATATTACATTTATTTTTATCCCTCCTTTTTATTATTAAGAGTGTAAATAATCAAACAAAAATAAGTTAATATTAAAAGTAAAATACTTAATTGACATTAATTATTATTATATTAAAATACTCATTATAACGTAAGTATATGAGTATCAAATATTAATAATTCACTAATTAATTGTTATTTATTCTCCAAAATAATAAAATAAAGAATTTTTTACTTTAATGTTTTAAATTCATTTATATATATGCAATCATGTTTATTATCTGATCAGTTCTTTTTTTCAAAAATTTCTATATATCAAAATGGTGTTGTAATATAATCTCATTCAATAATTTCTTGATGAAAATTTCTTATTGTTTTCAGATTTTTAACTTCATAATTAAACTCATAAACCAGCAAACTATTTAATTCATAAAAATAAGAAGTTTATTTAAATAATTAATTTTTCAATATTTAATTTTTAAAATGTATAATTATTTAAATTAATACCACTAAATTTAGCTGTAAAATTGGTTTTAAATTAATCAAAATATAAATTTTGTTCAAATAAGTAAGTTTAAATACTAAATTCATTTTTGTAAATTTAAATCAAATAAATTTAGTCATTTCTAGCTTAGATTATCCAAGGCAAATTATTTTATCAACTTTTAATAATGAAACTTCTATCTTTTAAAAATGTTAAATTCACTAACTCAAGTCTAAATATCAATATAATTAATTTCTAGCAAAAACAAACACCAGGTTTTTACCAACAACATTTATTGTTACAAAGATGCTATTTTCTTTATTTCAAGAAACTGTATTAAAAAGTGTTTGCCCCCCCCACAAAAAACTTTTCCCGAATCATAAATTTTTACCCGAAATCAAAACCTTTTAGCCGCCGCGAAAATCTTTGGTTTTTTTTGGGGTTTTGGTCTTTTGGGGTTTTTTGGTCATGTTTAAAGGTTCGGAAAATATTTTCTGATTTCGTAAAAATATTTATGATTCGGGAAGAGTTTATTTGGGGGGGTCTAAAGTATTTATAAAGCATCATTGGGTTATCCTTGTATAATATCAAAATAATATTTAATTATCTCACCCCTTTTGCACCTGTTACAGCTACAACAAATACATTTTACTGATAAATTATTTTTCATGGTAATTTTTATGAATTGCTTTCAATATAGAGATGAAGAATTTTAGGGGGAAGTTTCCTGCACGCTTTAATTTATTTATGTTAAATTTAATAAATTTGACATAAATTAACAAATTTAATTATTTTTTGCCCATTTAATATTAAGAGCATATTGCTCATCATTGAAGTAGTTCAAGAAAATATATTCAAAACCCCAAAACCCCTTAATGAGGTTTATAAGTGCTTTGATTTGTAGGGAATTTGTTAGGGGTTGGGGTTATTAATAGGTTTTAATGTGAAATTTATAGTAAATCTATTTAATTTAATCACTCAAAATGCACCTTAGGATCATGTGGGAGAGGTCTGAAGTTTATCTTACTTAACCACAACTATATCTTCTCTATTTATATGTCTGATCTTGAGTTAGGTTTTATTATTATTGACTCTGCCATTTGTTTCATTGATTGAGATACTCTTGTTTTGTCAATAAATTGCTTTATTCTTTGTTTGGCATCCTTCTTGAACCTTGTAGAGTAGTATTCATTGTGCGGCATAGTGCACTCTATGATTATTGCTGCCATAGCCCACACATCCCACTAAAAGTCACTATCTCTCCAGTCTTCTCTTGCTGGATAATAGCCTGGAGTTCCCATTACACTTCCAAGCCTTGATACTTCTACTCTTAATGCTCTGTTGAAATCAATAATTGTTACTGTCACCGGTGAAAATTTCAACATTATATTCTCAGGCTTGAGATCCCTGTGAAAAAAAGCCTAACTTATGAAGCTCTTTGATACCTTGTATAGCTTAGGTTGCTATTGATGCAAGCTATCTTTGATTTCTTTGATCAGATATGAAATCTCTGAGTGTCATCTCAAAAAATGGTAGTCTGAAAGCCACATGATCTTTGGCTAGGAGAACAACATCTAGCTTTATTAAGTATTTGCATTCTTTAAACTTGGCCTGAGTGAGTACTTAATACTCATTCTAACTTTCAAACTCCTAAAATTTTTGAGGTTTTCAGACTTCAAACATCAGGTCTGGAAGATAGTAATCTATCTATATATAATTAATGATTAAATATAAATTTAGAAAAAATACTGTTTTAAACCCAATCGAGGCAGATGCTATTATCTCTGCCCTGTTTTTAATTAACTTTTTTAAAAAACTTTTTTTTAATCATATTATTTTTATCTCTACTTACTGAAAATCAAGAATCTCAAAAATCCATTTTCATTATCATAGTTCTATAAGGATTTATCACTAATCTTTTTTGCTTTT
>ARYC01020860.1:0-10551 GCA_000711775.1 Oxytricha trifallax
TACTCAAAATTACATTTGTTTTGGAAAAAATGAAAATTAATAATATAAGAGAATGTAATTGAAGAACCATAATATGCGCATTCTGTAAACATGTATAAAAGGCAACTATAAATTTCATTTTTTATTATTAGATAATATTTAATAAAAATTATTTTAAATCAATTCAGTTTTTAACAAACATAAATTTCAATTTAAAACACTCAAAATTTCTTAAAATCGATATCGGAAGAGAAATTGCTACTGTAGACATGAAAAAAAAAATCAACTCTTGTTCTTAAGTTATTGACTTATTGATAACTTAAAGATAATTAAACATGGTCATCAAGATTATTTCTTCACTTGACAAAATGAATTCATAATTTTTTATGTCAATTCCAAACAAATATTTTATGGTAACACACAAAAATTGGTTCATTGCCAAATTCTTAAAGAACTTATACTCCACAAATATCCATTAATAAACTACTTTTCATCTCCACATTTTAATTTATCTGATAACTCTATTTTAATGTCATTGATGATACCTCATCTCGTAACAAAATGGATTCATAATGATTATTAAAATTCCTTTTTAATTAAAATAATTTCCATTCATTTGAGTTTTATTAATTATGCATATATATGTATATTATTATTATCATGATTAAATTATGAATAAAAATGGTTATTAATTTTAACTTGACAACAATTTATAAATTAATATGAATTTATAATATACATTTTTTAATTCAAACTATAAACAATGAAAGATATCTTTAAAATGTCAATACAGAAAAAATTTAAACAAATTCATCTCTTATATAAAAATCTTTTTATTATAACTTACAAAAAACAATCAAACATCAATATATTTTGTTAACCATTAATTGAAAATTATAATGAAAATTAAGAATATAAACATAGAATAGAGTTGGTAAAATAAAGATTTTAACCTTAAAACTAAAAAGTTAGGCAATCAAAATCTTCAATTTTTAATTTGTTGATAGAAAATAATTTATATTATCTAATTGCGATTGATCTTAATAGATATGTGAAATGAATTCAATAATAATAAAGAGTTAGCATTCATAATTTATTTTCAAAATATAACTACTTTTTTTTTAAAAAAAAATAATTATGCTTCAATTTATTGAAAAAATTATAAACAATCATCTCCTAGATTAAATTCCAAAATACACTGCTATAGTCAACAATTTGTTCTTTTAATAAAAACAAACAATGTTAAATTTATAGATGATTATTTCTATAACTTAAAAATAAATTAATTTGTATTCCCATAAATAATAAGTGATTACAAATATTTCTAAATTTAAAACTCGAATACTTTAATTTTTAATACTTACTTAATAGTGATATAATAAAGAATAAAACAATAATTATGATATTTTAAAAAACCTTTTCGACACCCAAATGACTATATACTCATTTAAGCGCAATATCTTATAAAATAAAATCAATTGGAAAATAGCTCGCCAATTTAATTAATAATGAGAATGGTTTTGTCACATTTAAATATCATAACTGATGTCGACAAAAAGTAGATATTCTTGTTTCTGTAATATTCAAAAGTTTCTTTTAAAGAATAATATAGAATGTTCGAGGGGAGAGAGTTTCCGGGCAAGTAAACTATTATATATATAATTTTTATAAATTATACATTTTTATTAACATGCAATTTTTAAGAGGACAATTAGAACAATCATAAAAGTTTCAAAATAATAGAATGTAACTATTTTCTTATAAAATATGATTAGATAAATTTAGTCAATTTTATAAAAAATTATTTACAAAAATTTAATTTTTTATTTTAATTCAAGATGGTGTAAATAGAAAATAACAATTGTGATGGAGTATATATATAAAAAATAAATAAATAATTTATTACATTGTTCGGATTCCAAGTTGTGAAAGACTCATAAGTATTTAGTGGTTTTTAAAGAAAAAATTACAATAAAAAGAAAATAAAAAGCTTTTTTATATCATAAGACTAACCAGGAAACTTCCTGCCCCGAATGTTCTATAAAAATATTTCTCTTGAATAGTATAAATTAAAAGATTTCAAATTTGTAAATTTAATGTTAAGGTAAAATTTTTTGAGAGTAAGTGAAATTTTTAATTAATCTAAATTAGCATTTTAATGACTATTGATGGAAGTCTTAAATAAATGAAAGAAAACATAAATATGGATATAAGAGCGCACAATGAAATATAAAAATCTCAGATTGCTTATTATGGATAGGTCAATAACATTAGTACGATTTAGCAGAGGTCTGCGGAATCAAAAATCCGCAGAGTTCCGCAGAGGGTCTGCAGTACTTTTCCCTCGCACGCCTCATTTGCCTCAGATGCGATTCTTAATTCACAGAGGCCATTTGGCTTATAATGCCACATACTTAATTAATTCTTAATTATTATATTAAATTATGGAATAAATTAATTTACGCAATTTACTAAATTAATAATTTATCACTAATCAGTATTCTCTATAGAGAAATTTAACAAAGTTTAATATATTTAAGTTTTAATTAAAAATTAAAATCAAATTACTAAATATAATTAATATAATTAAGAGTTATTAAAAAATAGGGTTTCTTAAGCCTATTGGCCTAATGAATTAAGAATTGAAAGTCGGACAAATGAGGTGTGCGACGAATTATCATTCAATAAAATCCGCAGACCCTCTGCGGACATGATTAATATCTTGGATATATTCATAATGTACATCTTAAATTTATTCTATATCATTGTTCTTTAAAATTTCTAAAATCTCCCATATTTCATTTTATATAAGACTTAAATATAACTTAATTAAACAACAATCTAGATTAATTACAAAAATTCACTTACTCTCAAAAAATTTTACTTTATTAATAATATATAAAATTTAGTTAAAAAGTCCAAGAAATGATTTAAAGTTAAATGGTCTAAGAATTAAGCACATTTTAGGTAAAGTTTGGGGTGTAGCCATCCCGCAACTCACTTCAATTATCATTAAAGCCTAGAATTTAAAAAATCAATTAACTGTCAACATTTTATCTATTAAAACATTTGCATTCACGATAATACAGGAACCAAAGTAGTAAAGAAAACAGTCTGAACCAAGGATTAGAAGATAAATGCAACTTAATTTGGAATAAGTGTCAGTAAGAGTAAGCTTTTAGATTTATTATGGTATTTTATAATATAATTTATTTATTCAATACATTAACCTGCATATTATAATTAGTAAAAACTAAAGACTTATATTTATAATTATATTTTAAAAAAATAATCTTAAGCGTTATAAAATCAGTTGCAAGTAAGAATGATGATAAAAGAAGTCTAAATAAAATAAAGTTTTAATTTTATTATCAGAGAGAGGGATATAGGAATAAAAAAGTATAGACAAGTCATCTGTAAATAGTTAAGATGGAGAAAAGTAAAAAGTAAAAATGTAATTATTTTAAATAGAAAAGGA
The DNA here is from genome assembly GCA_000711775.1 of Oxytricha trifallax. NCBI lineage: Eukaryota > Ciliophora > Spirotrichea > Sporadotrichida > Oxytrichidae > Oxytricha > Oxytricha trifallax. Next base: position 3,458 of record ARYC01020860.1, read on the forward strand.
GAATTATTTATAATTATTTATTATATGATAAGCAAATTATGGAAACAATGATGAAATTGCCATAAGGAGATGTTTTAAACTATTAATTTCATTTTCTATTTAAATAAGTGAGACTATTAAACCGAATAATAAGATTTTTTTAGGCAAAAAATAATCAAAATATTTCCATAAATATTGTATTTACTCTGAAAAAATTAATAAAATTTTTTCAATCTTAAAGTGCTTTAATATAGAGAAATATACAGCATTATTCATTTTTTCTCTTTTTATATTTTATCTGAATTCTTTATAAATATTAGCACTATTTTCCAAACTAGCTTTAGTCGATATTATTTTGATTATCTTTGACATCCGTTCGCTAATTAAAGTGGTGTTTACAGTCACTGAGATATGCTTCTCTGCTGCATATACGATATTAGCGACCTCTTTCTTAGTTACTACTTATTTGAGGGCGTTCATTACCAATTAATAAATATTCTAGAAGTAATTGTCAATTAATTACATAAACTTTTGAATAAGTGCATTAATATTATTATTTAATGCTGTAAGGAAATTAATACTGGGGTTTAAGATAGCCAGATAGATAGATCATATAGTTTTATGCTTTGATTATTGGACATCCACTCAATCCATCCTAGGGTCATAAGTGCATTAAAATGGATCTATGGTAAAAAACCTAATCATTGATATTTCCAAATTAAAAATTTTAATTTTATGAAGAAATGAGAAAATTTATGATTCTTTTTCTATCAAAGTAATACCATATTCAATAAATAACATTGATATACAAGCTATTTAAAAATAATAAATAATAAAGATATAACAATCAATTTTAATTTTTATAATTTGTTAATCAAAATAATATTAATAAAGATATGCCATAACAAATGATAAAATCTTTTTTTTAAATTAAGACCATTAAATTTCGGTTGTTATCATTTCTTTACTACTGCTTAACTAAAGCAATTAATAAAATTAAAATTAATTTAAAATGCATAGAACTTATTGTTTTAATTTTATAATTGTCTGGAAATATACCTAATCATCTATTATAGCAAAAGGTTTAGCATATGAAACTTAACTAATAATAAATAGAGTCATAACGTCATAAACTAAGTTAAAATATTGATAGGATGGGAGTTCAAAAGAAGTTTGTTAACCATACATAGATATTTAAAGAATATAGTAATTACAACTGAGTTTTTAGTGAAATCCATTCATAATCAAATTATGGAAGATTATTTAAGAGAAGGTTGTTAATAAGGACAAACATATATGAATTGTCAAGATATAAGTTTTAATTTTCAGTATTTAAAAGAATTTAATGAAATTACTATCCACTACTATTTCTTAGCATAGAAAATAGTTGTTATTAAGAATCTTCAACTTAACAACTCTTCAATGGCTATCATTCCTAAAATATTTCTTGATAAACAGAATTTAATTGAATTCAATTTAACCAAAGATCGCTTAACATAAGCAATTGAAATTATAAATATGGGTGTAATATTAAATTTAATACTTTATTAAATAAAAAATATTGGATAAAAAAGTGTGAATAAATAAAATTATATAAGATAGAAAAGTAATATAATTATATTCTTGAAAATTTACTATTTATTAGGTTATTAAATATTTTTTGAAACTTACATTGGTAATTATTTAATAATTTAAGACCACTATTAGATTTTGCTAATAAATATTTAAGAACATTTAGTAGCAGCAAAAAAGAATTTTCAGAAACATCTCTTAAATCCTTTCATTATGATCTAGAAATTACATGATGTATTTTATTTATTTAATTATATTTTATTTTTAATTTACGATAATTATTAGATTATATATATAAATTAGCTATATTTGTAGTTACCCTAGAAAATCAAGAAATAATGAAATAATTTGCAACTAGCAATCCCTTTAAATAAGGTAAAATTACAAGTATGAATTATTTCTTTAAAATAAAGCCTCCTATAACTGGTACCAACAAACAACTACTATATTGTCAAGTGTTTAATAATAAAAATTAAACAATTATGACAAAATTATTTGATTGATAAAAGCAATAATTAGTAGAGTAATATCCTAGAAGCTAGTGACTTTACACAAGCTGTAAAAAGTCAAGCTAAATTTCAATAAAGTTATCAATCAAAAGTAATTAACACTCTCAATGAAAACATTTATAATTTAATATGATTAATTATAAATAATTAAAATTATAGCTTAATACTAAATATATCGTTTGAAATACTACAGCACAGCAGAAAATCTAATTTCTTATTCATCCTAAAGTGTAGACTTTTACTTATACGACATAAATATATTTCATAAAAATGACTAATATTAATTGAAAACTTCTTCTAATTTATGTACCTTTATTTTAAAGAGATAGATTAACCGTAGATTCATATAATTGATTATTCTATTACTGTTAGTGATTAACTAATTATATATATATATATATTTTAGCAATTCTTATATAATTGCTGCATAATTCTACAAAATCAAACATAATTAATGCTATTTGATTAATTAAAATTTCGTAGTATATGTTATTTTTATTCTAATAAAATACATAATTTAATTTAGTTTGCGATAACATTAAAACTGGCTTAATTTATAAATAGAAATATTAAGCAAATTTCTATTTAAAAAAATAGTTATAAATTTTAGATTTATTGGATTGAGAACAGTCTTTTAATATTGTTACGATTAGTATAGAATCAACTTTATTTAGAGGTTAATTAAAAGTTTGAGTCTTAAGCTTAAAGAATTTTAATATTTTTCAAAGAATATATTTTACTTTTAATTACTATAATATATGATGTAAAAAATTGAAAAAATATGCATAACTATATAAAAATCACTTAAAACTGATAAAATAAATTATTTTATAAACAATATCTTTATTGCCTTGATTATTGCTATTATTGCCATCTATTTTATCATTATTTACTTCCATTTTTGTATCTTAAAAAAACCTTATATTTAAGTTATAGGGCTATAATTCATATTACATTTATTTTTATCCCTCCTTTTTATTATTAAGAGTGTAAATAATCAAACAAAAATAAGTTAATATTAAAAGTAAAATACTTAATTGACATTAATTATTATTATATTAAAATACTCATTATAACGTAAGTATATGAGTATCAAATATTAATAATTCACTAATTAATTGTTATTTATTCTCCAAAATAATAAAATAAAGAATTTTTTACTTTAATGTTTTAAATTCATTTATATATATGCAATCATGTTTATTATCTGATCAGTTCTTTTTTTCAAAAATTTCTATATATCAAAATGGTGTTGTAATATAATCTCATTCAATAATTTCTTGATGAAAATTTCTTATTGTTTTCAGATTTTTAACTTCATAATTAAACTCATAAACCAGCAAACTATTTAATTCATAAAAATAAGAAGTTTATTTAAATAATTAATTTTTCAATATTTAATTTTTAAAATGTATAATTATTTAAATTAATACCACTAAATTTAGCTGTAAAATTGGTTTTAAATTAATCAAAATATAAATTTTGTTCAAATAAGTAAGTTTAAATACTAAATTCATTTTTGTAAATTTAAATCAAATAAATTTAGTCATTTCTAGCTTAGATTATCCAAGGCAAATTATTTTATCAACTTTTAATAATGAAACTTCTATCTTTTAAAAATGTTAAATTCACTAACTCAAGTCTAAATATCAATATAATTAATTTCTAGCAAAAACAAACACCAGGTTTTTACCAACAACATTTATTGTTACAAAGATGCTATTTTCTTTATTTCAAGAAACTGTATTAAAAAGTGTTTGCCCCCCCCACAAAAAACTTTTCCCGAATCATAAATTTTTACCCGAAATCAAAACCTTTTAGCCGCACGCGAAAATCTTTGGTTTTTTTTGGGGTTTTGGTCTTTTGGGGTTTTTTGGTCATGTTTAAAGGTTCGGAAAATATTTTCTGATTTCGTAAAAATATTTATGATTCGGGAAGAGTTTATTTGGGGGGGTCTAAAGTATTTATAAAGCATCATTGGGTTATCCTTGTATAATATCAAAATAATATTTAATTATCTCACCCCTTTTGCACCTGTTACAGCTACAACAAATACATTTTACTGATAAATTATTTTTCATGGTAATTTTTATGAATTGCTTTCAATATAGAGATGAAGAATTTTAGGGGGAAGTTTCCTGCACGCTTTAATTTATTTATGTTAAATTTAATAAATTTGACATAAATTAACAAATTTAATTATTTTTTGCCCATTTAATATTAAGAGCATATTGCTCATCATTGAAGTAGTTCAAGAAAATATATTCAAAACCCCAAAACCCCTTAATGAGGTTTATAAGTGCTTTGATTTGTAGGGAATTTGTTAGGGGTTGGGGTTATTAATAGGTTTTAATGTGAAATTTACAGTAAATGTATTTAATTTAATCACTCAAAATGCACTTTTCGATCATGTGGAGAGGCCGGAAGTTTATCTTACTTAACCACAACTCTATCTGCTCTATTGATATGTCTGATCTTGAGATTGGTTTTATTATTATGACTCTGCCATTTGTTTCATTGATTGAGATACTCTTGTTTTGTCAATAAATTGCTTTATTCTTTGTTTGGATCCTTCTCGCACCTTGTAGACTAATATTCATTGCGCGGCATATCGCAATCTATGATTATTGCCGCCATAGCCCACACATCACATTGAAAGTCACCATCTCTCCAGTCTTCTCTTTCTGGATAATAGCCTGGAGTTCCCATAACACTTCAAAGCCTTGATACTTCCACTCTTAATGATCTGTTAAAATCAATAATTATTACTGTCACGGGTGAAAAGTTCAACATTATATTCTCAAGCTTGAGATCCCTGTGAACAAAGCCTAACTTATGAAGTTCTTTGATACCTTGAATGCTTAGGTTGCTATTAATGCAAGCTATCTATGATTTCTTTGATCAGATATGAAATCTCTGAGTGTCATTTCAAAGAGTGGTAGTCTGAAAGCCACATGATCTTTGGCTAGGAGAACAGCATCTAGCTTTATTAAGTATTTGCACTCTTTAAACTTAGCCTGAGTGAGTACTTAATACTCATTCATAACTTTCAACACCTCCTAAAAATTTTAGAGGTTTTCAGACATCAAACATCAGGTCTGGAAGATAGTAATCTATCTATATATAATTAATGATTAAATATAAATTTAGAAAAAAATATTGTTTAAAACCCAATCGAGGCAGATGCTATTATCTCTGCCCTGTTTTTAATTAACTTTTGTAAAGAACTTTTTTTTAATCACATTTTTTTTATCTCTACTTACTGAAAATCAAGAATCTCAAAAATCCATTTTCATTATCATAGTTCTATAAGGATTTATCACTAATCTTTTTTGCTTTTTTTGGGTGCCTTTTTTGGAATCCTTAGTTAATTTTTTTAGGGAAAAAATTTTTTCTTTGAAAAAAAAGAACATTATTCTGAATCCTCCAAGAATATACCTAAATCTATCAAGAATTATACAAAGTTTATTAAGATTTTTTTCAAAATACATGACTAAAAATTACCTGAAAATGATCAGAAAAAATTGTCGACAGACAATAATGATAATAACTGTCCGTCTACAAAATGATCAGAATGTTAGTAATATAGAGAGAAATTAATAAGAAATTAAATTAAAAATTAAATTCAATAAAAATGGTAGATCAATATAACTAACCTTCAATGAACAAGATCAGGCTTTAAGAATAGAAAAATTTTAAAAGTTTTTAAACCTAATGATTAGTAAACTCCATTAAATATTTATCATCACTAAAGAGATAGTTGAAAGGATATACCTTGTAAGCTTACTGATGATCCTTAATAACTTTCTTGTCATAGGATTCCTCTAGAATAAGGTAGCTTTAGAGAGAAGTATCAAAATCAATCTATGCTAGGACTGGAATTTTCTTGTATTATTTTTTAATCATGATTTTAGTGACCTCTGATGCTAAGAGGTTGCGTGCAATCCTCACATACTCTGATTCGCTTGCTTGTTAAAGCTCAGCAGCTTAAAGAGGTTCCCTTGCTTTTCTTTTGTTGAGCAACTTCAGTTGAGTGTCTTGATCTTCAACTTCTATCTCTTTCTTGTGGGCTTTTAAAAGATGCTTCTTTAAATCTCTTGTATGACAGTACTGCTTATGGCACTCAAAGCAATCATACTTTCCATCAACTTTGTCATGCTTTAAGTAAACAGTAGGCTTAGCTTCCTTATGGACCTTCATATTCTGTACCAGCTAGATTTATGAGTGAAGTCTCTTCACACTTCTCACAAAAATATACTTCAACTTCCTCTGCTTACATAGAAACTTCATTTCTAACTTTCTCCTCCTCTCTGTCTCCGACACAATTGTTTGCCATTAATTTTCTATTATTAATTTCAATTTTAATAACAGAGACCTCAAGTGATAGCTCTGGTTGTTCTTAAGTGAGTTCATCTCACAGCTATCACACTTTTTATTGCTGCCAAAGGTAAGTCTCATTTAGTTTGATGGAAGTGCTGTTGTTTCTTAAAATGTTAGCGCTCATATTTAAATTTGAATTTAAAATTATAAAACTACCTCTATAACTGAGAGCTTATATGAGAGCTTTGCAAGGCTACAAGTTTCAAGGGAGGTTCTTGGAGTACTAGAGAAGAAATATGAGTGTTAAGAGACGATCCAGCTCTAAATATGGTCGAGGAAGTAACCATTTTTACTTTCAATAATAAGTTGATTATAGTACGTACCGATTTAGGAGGTGCACCTAATTAAGTACGTACTGCTTTAGGAGGTATTTTGTGATTTTATGATTAAAATTAGGGTACTCCTAATTAAGTACTAGCTTTAATAAATGCTCCTAATTAAGTACTAGCATTTTAGGAGCTGCTCCTAATTAAGTACGTACCAATTTAAATTATAAAAATATGGAACTATAACAGTAGAAATTGATATAAATCTCTCAATTTTGAAACCAGTTCTCAAAACCTTCTCCATATCCTTCTTAGAGGTTGACCTCCTATAGGATGCCCGTATTTAATAGTAAGTTTTACAGAGGTATATAATTGAAATCAATAAACT
>ARYC01020861.1:0-10898 GCA_000711775.1 Oxytricha trifallax
CATACCCTGAAGGCCAAAGTGGCGTAAGACCTCTCAGGCTGTATCCTCGCCGAGGGCTTTGCAGGGCTGTTGCTGGTACTACAAGTAAAGAGCTTTGGGTTGGAACTTAAAGGCTGGTCTGAGTTTAGCTAACTTAAAAGCAACTTTTACTTCAAATAAAGGAAATGTTCCTGGGATTGGTAAGTACTATTCATATTCTTAACTTCTTCTATTACTATAGGTCACCAACAGGTGAGATCTCTTCAGCAGCTCACGTGTTACGAGTTACTTCTTGTGTTACGAGTTACTTCTTGTGTTGCTTGTTTGTTAGTTTTAAACTTCGTTTCTTCGTTGCCCAAGCTAAATGGTGGCTGGGTTTATACCTGGCTCACAGTGATATAGTTGTTTTTTTACTTCATAGTTTAAGTCTTTAGAGTTTGTGAGTGGCTATGACTTGACTCTTACAACTATATTTATCTGTCGAGGGGTCCTCTAGCCAGAGCAGCCAATCTCTGGTGTTTATTGCACTGGGGAAGGATTGCTTGAAAGCGATTGAGCCTCAGCGAGGCATGTTTGAATAGTAATAGTATTAATTTTAAGTAATAATCTTCACTTTAAACTTAAAATCCAAGCTAAAGCCCGACTTTTGGGCTGGTCTACTGCCCTCTAGGCTTACTCTATCATCACTACCATATCCTAATGTTATTTTCTTATCAACAGCACCAATACCTAGTTATCCTAACAAAATCTCCGAAATTCAGGAGGAGGGGTCATAAAGTTAGCCAAGCCAAAGTGCTGTTCCGGAAAAGTTCCGTATTCTAGGTCTTAAGGCCAAATAAGTCCAAATAAGCCCCATTTGCCTGGTATTTGAAGCCTACCACCCCTCCTATTACTTGAACTGTCGTATAATTACTTGTTATTTGTAATGAACAGTGTTATCAATGATACTGGTCAATTAGCCGCCATAGATATCACATGGGCCTGAGCTGGGCTGGACTCAAAGGGTGAGGAGGAGGCACATTTTTGAAAATTTCAAGGCCAAAATGGCCGTTAGGACCGCCCTGACATTTCAAGATGGGATATAGGCACTCCCACCACCAATCGCTTCTTTCCTTCCATCTCGTCGATCTAGACTGTATTAGCGATGTTGGGTTGGGATGGTGGGATAGGGAGGAGATTGGAAAATAATTTTTGTAAAATCATATAAGTCATACTCTATAATCTGTAAGGGGTATTACTAGTAGTTTTGGTTATAGCCGATAATATTATAATAACCACCCCTCTAAATCCGCGGTTCCGACCACTTTTTTTAGGCAAATGGTATTAGTATTGTTGCTAACCATCTTCCTGATTTTTAGAAATAGATTTGGGAGTGATCTGAGAGGTCGAGTCGAACTCCAAGATGCATCCGAGGGAAATGAGGAGGGGTCGTTAGGTCTAAAGGCCAGATCAGAAATTAGGGGTCTCAACCTACCGATCTGATGGTTGGTTTATAGAATTTTTACTACACAAAATTTATCGCTCTAAAATCTTGAATTATTTCGATTGCTCCAGCAATTTTGATGTTTAAGTATCGAGAATACTCGTAAACGTTAAAATAACTAAATTAGAGAGTGAGGGGAGGTGTTAGAGCAGGAGGATTTATAAAAAGAGTAAAATATAATAAGTTTTTAATGTTATAGTTTTAATTTTATAATTAAATCAAAATCAAACTTAAACTAAACTAATTATGCCCCTAAATCGTTGAAACTTTCATTCTAATCGTGTTCATCACCTCTGCATCAATTAGAAAAATTTATTGAATCGACCAAATTATAGAAATCTAAATATTCAAATTTTAAAAACCGAGATTTATAATATTTAAAATTCTCTCTTATAATTAATAAAATAAATCTAATACTCTTTAAGTATACCATCGATTTATTCTACTTCACTTCTAAGTTTTAATTTAATATATTTAGTGTAAACATAGAGTAGGTTTTTTCTTTCTCCTCTACTTTTAAAGCACATGATTAGCATTGTAATCATCTATCTTCTCATTTTTAACTCCTTTTTTTTATCATTTATTTATTTTAATTATTTTTATTTTGGCGAGCTACCGTGAAAAAGTTGATCGTGGTAGCTCGCCATTTATATATTTCAATAATTTTATAGGTTTATTTGTAAATATCTGAGAATGAATATATATATTTATAAAATGCTTTAAATCTATAATCATTGCACTATTTATCTGATGTTAAAGTTACTGTATGTAAATATTTTAGTTAGATAAATCAACAATTTTAGTTATTAAGTATAATAAATGAACTTTCGTTTTCTGGAAATATATTTCCATTTTTAGTATATTATTATTTTAATATATTTTTCTAAAGATTATCTAATAAAATTGCTTAGTTTTTAAGTTCATCAATTTTAATTGGTTTACAAGTAATTTTCTCGATAATTTAATTAAAAACTAAAAATGGAAATATATTTCCAGAAAACGAAAGTTCATTTATTATACTTAATAACTAAAATTGTTGATTTATCTAACTAAAATATTTACTACAGTAACTTTAACATCAGATAAATAGTGCAATGATTATAGATTTAAAGCATTTTATAAATATATATATTCATTCTCAGATATTTACAAATAAACCTATAAAATTATTGAAATATATAAATGGCGAGCTACCACGATCAACTTTTTCACGGTAGCTCGCCAAAATAAAAATAATTAAAATAAATAAATGATAAAAAAAAGGAGTTAAAAATGAGAAGATAGATGATTACAATGCTAATCATGTGCTTTAAAAGTAGAGGAGAAAGAAAAAACCTACTCTATGTTTACACTAAATATATTAAATTAAAACTTAGAAGTGAAGTAGAATAAATCGATGGTATACTTAAAGAGTATTAGATTTATTTTATTAATTATAAGAGAGAATTTTAAATATTATAAATCTCGGTTTTTAAAATTTGAATATTTAGATTTCTATAATTTGGTCGATTCAATAAATTTTTCTAAATGGATGCCTAAGCATTTGCACCAGTTGACTTTAATGCCATCTATAAATCTATAAAAGCAGGTAAAGTATAGCTAAAGTCAACACTAACACTACTCTTACCTTAGCAGACACCTTTATATTTATAAAAATTTCCCACTTTTGACAATATTAACTATAGGAATACTGGAATGCAAGTATGCAAGCAATTATTAATGTATGTCACTAATATATATAATTTAAAGTTAAATTAGTATATGATTCCTTACCTCCAGAGCAAGTAGAAAGTTGGAAGGCAAAGTGCAGTATCATAAAAGTAAGAATATGTAATTTAATTCCAATGCCAGGTATATCAATGCTGCGAGCCAATCCTAACAAGCACAGTGTGGAATAAGTGGAAAAGTTCTACAAAAGAGAACCCTTAAGAAGCACATTGCTTCTTAACATGCAGTAAATCTTGAGCTTGAAGAAGAGAAGCTAGAACAGGCATTCGCTCAAGATCGCACTCAAAATCAAGAGCCTTTGCAAATCTTGGAGGTATAGGCACCAATAGAAATGAAAGTCTAAAGTATGATATCAGCTAAAATAGTGCCATAGACTCAAGCGCCTGATAAGAGTGATTTCTTTAACTTCCCAGAGAAGGCATGGGAGTTTAAGCAGCTGCAACTTAAGGTGAAGCCTCACTGGAAAATTCTTAGAACGCTCAAACCATTGTAGAATGTTCCAATTCCAGAAAAGCCAGTAATTATATTCGATATTCAATAATTTAGGTCTGCATGCAACACCAGCTGCTCGCCAGAGGTGAGATTCTTGAAGGTGTGTATTTCGAATACCTTAAACTTGACATATAACTTTATCCAGAGCAAATATATTAGCTAAAATCTTTAGTATACTCTCAAGCCATGCTTAATATATTAAATACTAGAATCAAGGATCAGTCCTAAGTAAGATATATATCTCTATTCTTATTTACGATAGAATTCGTGAACCCCAAAGTTATTGGGCTGATGCAAGAGACTAAACGTTCTATTTTTGAGTCTTACCTCAACAGCCAAATGGTTAGGTGTGTCAACAATACATTCGCTGCCTATCTTGACGAGACCAATCCAAACTGTGCAGAGGCTCTTGAAAATTTAAGGACCAATGAGAAAATCGACATCAATATCTTTGATTTCTTAGGCTGCTCCAAGTTTAATTTCATTCATTCAAAAACACATATCAGCTGGAGGCCTGGCACCTATAAAGAGAGACCCCGCAAGGGCCAACTACCCTACCAACCATCATCAAAGTAAATTCAAAATGCCAAAAATTTGTTTGAGCAAGGATGGTACATGGCGATGGTGTTCCAAAGGCTTGCTAATCATTTCATGAGTTTCTCTTACAAGTCCACATCGTTCCAGCATCAATACCTCATCACCTATCTCAAGAAGTGGTTAAATGAAAACAAGTCCCTTAGAGCCTTTCACATCAGGACCAGCAAAGCGAGGAACTACTATCTATAGCAAAGAGATATGAGAATTTGATATGCCACCTCCTTCACCCGAACACTAAAATCCACAAGGGTACTATACAGTATCTAAAGAGTCAAGTATCGAAGAGAACTAGCCAGCGCAAGACTCAACCTTAGAATTTGCTATCACCCCACCTGTAACTCAGATTGGCAAGAATGAAGAAAGCCCTCAACATGGGAACAGTGACAGGATCTCACTGCTTCGAGCATGCAACTGCCTACTTGATTGTAAGGGGTGATAAAGAGGAGTGGATTTACGAATGAGAGTGAGTTTAGGTGAAATCGTTATATTGAAGTTTAAATTCAGCATGTTAAATAATTAATCACATATAATTCATACCTCTATCAACAGCAATCATTACTATACACTGCTGATTTCAATATTGCATACTTGTATTTATATTTCTATTTTAATTTATTTCAAAACCCCAAAACCCCTCCTTACACGGAATAGCTGTCGTAGTATATTAGAAGTGATGAATAGTCTATTAATTCTCACTCTCAACACAGTTTTTCATCGCAGTCGATTCTGAACTTTGGATTTCTCTGCAATCAAGAGTTAGAGGAAATCAAGCAGAGTGCGCTGAAGCCATAGTAGAAGACTATACTCAAGTGGACATCGGTCGTGCTGGGCACCAACTTCCCCTCAATTCCTAAGCCATTGAAGCTCACTTACACCTCAGGTACTCTCCTTAACAATGGGTAGGTGCCGCCATCAACGATGGGAATTCTGGGTGGACAAATCATACGACTGCCATTGGACAATGTTGAGTGAGCAGTATCATCGTTAGTCGATATTTCAAGTTTGGCAACTGATGACTAGCTTTGTTATGGCCTTGAGCACTACCTTCGAATGATTAGAAAGCCATAACAGTATACAAGGTAGAGAAACTCTAATGTAATGCATAAGAACCTGCAGATAAAGTAGAACGATGAGCTGTGGTAAGGCCTGCAAGACTTCATGAAAGAGCAGGGTGGGGTTTTCGATTTATCAAATCGTGAATACTCAAACCATTAACCAATGAATGGATCCTCCAAGAATCCTTACCTGAAACGCCGAGATGCGAAGCTGGCGCTAAAGAAAATCTAAGTGGTTTAACAATACAAGGTGGAGGGCATGAAACCCAAGGATATAGCACTTGAAATGGGTGTGGATCGACCATTTGTATACAAAGCAATCGAGAAGTTCAAGTATGAGGTGGAGCACAGAGTGCTGAATCCAAACAAAAGCTCAAGAATGGGAGGAAGAATACCGGAGCAACCCACTGTTGCTGAAGGCGATTGCAACTATACTTGAACAACAAGGCATATACAAGATCACTGGCTGGCGCCTGCATCATAACTTGCTTGAATTGCAGAGTAAGGACTAAGAATATAAGAACCTAACAGTGCCCAGCGTTGCTACGCTATTAAAGGTACTCAAGGAAAGTTTCCATTTACGATTTGGCAAAGCCCAGAACGCCAATGCGAAGTATAGAGACCCATCCTTCAACGAGAAGAGGCTTTGGGTGTCAAGACTGCTCGCGCAGCTATTCTTGGAAGATACAGTGATCATATCAGTAGATGAATCCAACTTCAGGAGCGATTACATGCCTACAAAGCAATGGAGTTTCAATTCAGCTGCACTTCACAAGAAAACCAATAAATTGAATCCTCTCTGGCCCCTGCAGTTGGTAAGACTGAGGTTCTCGTCACCGACGATGTCATCCAGTATGGCGAGATGCTAGTTGGCAACTCTAACATCGAATCGAACACATCTATAATCAATGGGGCCAGAAAGTATGATAAAATGAAGACCCCGAACACCCCATTTTTGAAAGACCAAGTTTCAATTCAAGATGAAAGTGACCTGAAAGCTGAAATTCTGAGACCCCAAGCAATTCTGGGAACCCCTAGGTAAGTATTGCTGCTTTTGCTTGACTATTTGAATACAGCGTCATCAGCAGCTCGAGAGATGTCAAATCTGATGGTAAGGGTTCTATAGCAGCTTAAGAAGACTAAATTCGCAATACTGCACGAATAGTGGATGGATCTGGAATTGTTCCATAAAAAATTTCAAGGCCAAACTAGAAATCGATCTTTACAAAGTTACGGAGGAAATCTTCCGCCTAGAGAGAGCATATCTTTGAGGTTAAGGAGTAAAGAATCACTGCCACCCCTGTCAAATGCAGCGACAAATACAAGTATACTCAGCTGTCACCTATCCTAGAAGCCCAAGAGGGCAGTGCTCAATAGACATCCCTGCAGAAGCGCTTCAGCGCGATCAGAATATAGAGCTCCTCCAAGAAATCAAGCAGCTAACCATAAACCCCTCTCAAATCTCTTCTGTTCTCACTCCATTAGTCCAGAACCTGGCCAGTCTCAGACTATAATCAACTCAACGCAAGGGCAGCGAGGTATTGAGCGCGAATGGCAATGAAAACATGGCATGCATCACTCCCCGACGCTTGCAGCTGTCCAGCAGGCCTCAAAGCAGCAGCGAAATCACAGAGAATCGATAGGAAGGTAAGCAAATTCTATGGATTTTGACACTTTTATAGATGATTCTAAGTTTCCTAAGTCCATTAAGGGGAGTAATCAAGCAACCCAAGCTGTAGTCGATGCAATTGAGGCCTTACCATCATTCACTTATACTCCCATCGCAGTCGCGAAGCAGCAAGTCAACCAGCGGTTGGGGTCTTACGGGGTCTTGGCTCGAAATTTCTCAATTACCAAGGAATCCACTAAAGAGATAGCAATTTTCGATGAGCTTTGTGGCAGCCATCACCAAGGACCAGCTGATCTCTAGCCAAATCATTGAGGGGGCCTTCGATGCTGTGCTATTCGAGAACTTCCTCTATCACACCCTGCGCCAGCTGCGCACAGACAAGGATCTCGCCCAGAAGAAGTTCGTGCTGCTCATGGACAACGCAGTCATTCACAAGTATTCAGAGGTGCTGGAGACTGCTAGGAAGTTCAAGGTCACTGTCCTCTTCAATGCAGAGTACTCACCCTGGCTTAACCCCATCGAGCAGTTGTTCTCCTACATCAAGAGGCACCTCCGCTAAGAGCAAGCAGACAGCAAGTAAGTATTTTGGGCCTAACTTTTCATACGATCCACCTGGTGAAGCGGCTTTCGCAGATTCTGAAAGCAATGACCAAGACAGACGTCAACAAGCTCTGGGCTTTCAGCGTGAAGCAGTGGTGCAGCACCATTAAGCATGGATTTGTGTGAAGTTGAGCTGAATGATGATGAGTTGAGGAGCTGGAGCAATAGAACTGACCAATACAACCATAGACAGCACTTGAATCGTCAAATTTATTGATTAAAAGCCCCCTTATTACATATCACACTTTTAAATTTTAATTTTAACTAATCAAACCAAAAATCCAAAAACCTCTCTAATTTTCGCTCATTAAAATCGTCATTTTGTCTCCTCCTCCACTAAAGCTGCCGAATTTGGTGCTCAAACAGTCGAGCAGGACTTGAAAGTTGCTGAGCTGGGGGTTTTAAAACATGGAGAATAACGACAGGGTCTCAAATTTCACAAAACACTCATCAAGCAACGAGTTCTTGACCATTTATGGTGATTCCACTCTCGATCGATGAAATTTGGTGATAGATTTTGATAAAAGTTGATGATTTTATCAAACAGAGAGTAAAATTTGCTACTGGTCATTCAACTAGTGAATTTGACAAAAAATTTGAAGATCATGCTTTAAAATGGGCAATCATAGTTTAAATTTTAATGAATCAACTACATTCAACTATAAGTGTTCGAATACAAACGAAAAGTAAAGTTGGTTAAAATTAATATAAATAAAAATAATTTTGATTAATTTCTACAATTTCCTATTTTTATCTATTTTAGCAATATTTAAATAGAATTATAAACATAAGAGTTAAGGATGTTATTTAGAGTGAAATAAAATATAAAATAGAATAACTATAAGTATTTAAAGCTTTTATAATACATATGTAAGTAATTTAAATAAAATAAAATTTTTAATTTCGTTTTATTTTAGTCAATTATTACATTCCTACTTTAAATATTTGTTTGATTAAATAGCTTAATATCGAGACCTATTTAATATATAATTTTATTTATTCATAATGAAATTTGGAATATCTCTAACTCCACTGAAGTTTAATTAAAACCAAAATTATTTGATTATTAGTCAATCTAACACATAATAGACTCTTGAAAGCGAATAACCACCACAAAGAAATATAAGAGAGGGTGATATATGATAATGATTTATTTTTTAGAGAAATGAGGCTCCGTTACAAGTGCTTGTATCTATTGCATAGATGGAATAACAAACTTTTGTATAAAATTTACTGTCCAAAATATCACCTAACTCCTTTAATAGCAATAATCATTGGTACTCGTTGAGAATTTAAAGGTCTATACAAGCTTATTTAAGAAAGTACTTGCTTTTTTATGCGAAGTAACTACTTTGTTAAAACCACATTTTTCTTATAGCTCATAATAAAATTACAATGAACAAAAGTGTAAAATAAATAAATAGCATTGAATACATTGGCTCGCATCGCTTAAATAAATTTTGAAAATCTTTGTAACTGAAGAAGAGGAATAATGCTGATTTAATTCATTGAGAAGCTATAAAAGATTTGAAAACTTGAGAACTCCATCGGTGATGGTGCTAAGCAATGTTCTGATATTAGTATAGATACACTGGAATACAATTTGGAAAAATAAATAAATACACCCTTTTGTGAGCGGTTTAACGATCAATCTAATTGGAAATCGTATACCCCACATCAATACAATTAAGTATTCCACATAAGATAAAACAGAAATTCAACTTATGGTCAAAAATATTGCCACAAAACCATAATAAAGATACACACATGTGAAAAATATCCTGGATAATTAAGGGTAGGTAAGAGAAATGTATAATTCAATAATCTCGGCCTAGGACGCTTATCTGAATCGGGCATTTTATATCCTATTGTGTTTTAATGGAGACCCGAATGTACATTACCGATTCAAAGTATTTTCGGAATTTTCTTCATAATAAGGAAATTTTCAAATAGAATGAAATTTATATTAAGCCAGATTCTTCTTATTTTAATTAATTTCAAGAATAATCATAATTATAATAGATAAAAATGGAAGAGTTAATTGGTATTTATTATAGGCATGAAGATTGAATTATTTAATTTATGTTAAATAGTACTTTAAAGTTAATAATAAAATAAAGTTTCTGTAAATAATTTTAACATTGTATTTTATTTTTCAACCTTCGCCAATTTTTAAAAAGTAGGAACGCTTGAAAAACTAATTAAATATACTTAAATATTGTAGTTTAAAGATTTTTAATGCTCTATCTTTATTAGCTTAATAAAAATTTATTAAAATACTTTTAATCGTTATGCCTATGGCAAATTATAATAGGGATTCTAAATTATATGCAAGAAGCTCCTAAAGACTATAAAGGCAATAAAAAGAAGCTCTAAAACATTTTTTGAACAGTCTAAAGGCATTTAATATCTCGAAAGATCTCTTTGCTATATTCAACAAAATCATTGATGAATTCCTCAACTATGCCAAATCACAGACTAGTAGTGTCCAGTAAGATAATCACAAAGTAGGTTGCATATAGTGAGAAAACGAGTTACTAGGATAATTGTGAAAAATGTTTAGTATTAAAATAAGTTACTAGGTTGAAAGATCTAAAGCACTTTTAAAATTACTATTGTTTGATTGAATTTAATCAAAATTCAGAAAGAGTATTCAAATTCAGATGTATTAATGCATAATTTACATCAATTTAATTAATCTCCGAGTCTTACATAGTCTTTCAATAATCTCTCTATTTAAATAAAAAATATTAATGAGATTTAGTATCTCAATAGTGTTAACACATTGATTATTTAAGAATATCAAAATTTTGCTATGAAGAAAAATAACTAGTCAGTTTGTTTAATGTCTGTGTCATTCTCTTTTAGTAATAAGTTAAGTCATATTAAATCAAATATAATTCTTGAGAGCTTATAATGTAGACTTATTATTAGAAAAATGTCTTTTTATTATCAAATAATTTTGTGCACGTGTAATTTCCCAGACATTTAATGATTAAAAAGAAATTCTTTTTGGAATGTTTCTGGTTTTTATTTTTTTCTATCTTTTTTTTTCAACTTAATTTTCTATAACTAGCAAAGATTTTTCTTTGGTAAGTACATTATTTCTTAAAATCTTATCAAAATTGATTGCGTATTTTTTAAATAATAGTTTTTTCCTATTTGAATTCAATTATATCCTGACTATGGGGTAAACTACTTAATATCTTAGACAATAATGAACTAAATTTTTAATAAAATATTTAAAGGATGATTGATATATCTATTGACTAAATGATTTGTTTTCAAATATTCTAAAAGTAAAATTGCAAAGTGTTAAAATAATTTAATTATA
>ARYC01020862.1:0-15794 GCA_000711775.1 Oxytricha trifallax
TGTAATTTAATTCCAATGCCAGGTATATCAATGCTGCGAGCCAATCCTAACAAGCACAGTGTGGAATATGTGGAAAAGTTCTACAAAAGAGAACCCTTAAGAAGCACATTGCTTCTTAACATGCAGTAAATCTTGAGCTTGAAGAAGAGAAGCTAGAACAGGCATTCGCTCAAGATCACACTCAAAATCAAGAGCCTTTGTAAATCTTGGAGGTATAGACACCAATAGAAATGAAAATCTAAAGCGTGATATCAGCTAAAATAGTGCCATAGACTCAAGCGCCTGATAAGAGTGATTTCTTTAACTTCCCAGAGAAGGCATGGGAGTTTAAGCAGCTGCAACTTAAGGTGAAGCCTCACTGGAAAATTCTTAGCACGCTCAAACCATTGTAGAATGTTCCAATTCCAGAAAAGCCAGTAATTATATTCGATATTCAATAATTTAGGTCTGAATGCAACACCAGCTGCTCGCCAGAGGTGAGATTCTTGAAGGTGTGTATTTCGAATACCTTAAACTTGACATATAACTTTATCAAGAGCAAATATATTAGCTAAAATCTTTAGTATACTCTCAAGCCATGCTTAATATATTAAATACTAGAATCAAGGAACAGTCCATAAGCAAGATAAATATCTCTATTCTTATTTACGATAGAATTCGTGAACCCCAAAGTTATTGGGCTGATGCAAGAGACTAAACGTTCTATTTTTGAGTCTTACCTCAACAGCCAAATGGTTAGGTGTGTCAACAATACATTCGCTGCCTATCTTGACGAGACCAATCCAAACTGTGCAGAGGCTCTTGAAAATTTAAGGACCAATGAGAAAATCGACATCGATATCTTTGATTTCTTAGGCTGCTACAAGTTTAATTTCATTCATTCAAAAACACATATCAGCTGGAGGCCTGGCACCTATAAAGAGAGACCCCGCAAGGGCCAACTACCCTACCAACCATCATCAAAGTAAATTCAGAATGCCAAAAGTTTGTTTGAGCAAGGATGGTACATGGCGATGGTGATTCAAAGGCTTGCTAATCATTTCATGAGTTTCACTTACAAGTCCACATCGTTCCAGCATCAATGCCTCATCACCTATCTCAAGCAGTGGTTAAATGAAAACAAGTCCCTTAGAGCCTTTCACATCAGGACCAGCAAAGCGAGGAACTACTATCTATAGCAAAGAGATATGAGATTTTGATATGCCACCTCCTTCACCCGAACACTAAAATCCACAAGGGTACTATACAGTATCTAAAGAGTCAAGTATCGAAGAGAACTAGCCAGCGCAAGACTCAACCTTAGAATTTGCTACCACCCCACCTGCAACTCAGATTGGCAAGAATGAAGAAAGCCCTCAACATGGGAACAGTGACAGGATCTCACTGCTTCGAGCATCCAACTGCCTACTTGATTGTAAAGGGTGATAAAGAGGAGTGGATTTACGAATGAGAGTGAGTTTAGGTGAATTCGTTATATTGAATAAATTCAGCATGTTAAATAATTAATCACATATAATTCATACCTCTATCAACAGCAATCATTACTAAAAACTGCTGATTTTAATATTGCATACTTGTATTTATATTTCTATTTTAATTGATTTCAAAACCCCAAAACCCCTCCTTACATGGAATAGCTGTCGTAGTATATTAGAAGTGATGAATAGTCTATTAATTCTCACTCTCAACACAGTTTTCATCGCAGTCGATTCTGAACTTTAGATTTCTCTGCAATCAAGAGTTAGAGGAAATCAAGCAGAGTGCGCTGAAGCCATAGTAGAAGACTATAATCAAGTGGAAATCGGTCGTGCTGGGCACCAACTTCCCCTCAATTCCTAAACCATTGAAGCTCACTTAAAAATCAGGTACTCTCCTTAACAATGGGTAGGTGCCGCCATCAACGATGGGAATTCTGGGTGGACAAATCATACGACTACCATTGGACAATGTTGAGTGAGCAGTATCATAGTTAGTCGATATTTCAAGTTTGGCAACTGATGACTAGCTTTGTTATGGCCTTGAGCAGTACCTTCGTATGATTAGAAAGCCATAAAAGTATACAGGGTAGAGAAACTCTAATGTAATGCATAAGAACCTGCAGATAAAGTAGAACGATGAGCTGTGGTAAGGCCTGCAAGACTTCATGAAAGAGCAGGGTGGGGTTTTCGATTTATCAAATCGTGAGTACTCAAACCATTAACCAATGAATGGATCCTCCAAGAATCCTTACCTGAAACGCCGAGATGCGAAGCTGGCGCTAAAGAAAATCTAAGTGGTTTAACAATACAAGGTAGAGGGCATGAAACCCAAGGATATAGCACTTGAGATGGGTGTGGATCGACGATTTGTATACAAAGCAATCGAGAAGTTTAAGTATGAGGTGAAGCACAGAGTGCTGAATCCAAAACAAAAGCACAAGAATGGGAGGAAGAATACGCGGAGCAACCCGCTGTTGCTGAAGGCGATTACTACTATACTTGAACAGCAAGGCATATACAAGATCACTGGCTGGCGCCTGCACCATAACTTGCTTGAATTGCAGAGTAAGGACTAAGAATATAAGAACCTAACAGTGCCCAGCGTTGCAACGCTATTAAAGGTACTCAAGGAAAGTTTCCATTTACGATTTGGCAAAGCCCAGAAAGCCAATGCGAAGTATAGAGACCCATCCTTCAACGAGAAGAGGCTTTGGGTGTCAAGACTGCTCGCGCAGCTATTCTTGGAAGATGCAGTGATCATATCAGTGGATGAATCCAACTTCAGGAGCGATTACATGCCTACAAAGCAATGGAGTTTCAATTCAGCTGCACTTCACAAGGAAAACCAATAAATTGACTCCTCTCTGGCCCTGCAGTTGGTAAGACTGAGGTTCTCGTCACCGACGATGTCATCCAGTATGGCGAGATGCTGGTTGGCAACTCTAACATCGAATCGAACACATCTATAATCAATGGGGCCAGAAAGTATGATAAAATGAAGACCCCGAACACCCCATTTTGAAAGACCAAGTTTCAATTCAAGATGAAAGTGACCTGAAAGCTGAAATTCTGAGACCCCAAGCAATTCTGGGAACCCCTAGGTAAGTATTGCTGCTATTGCTTAACTATTTGAAAACAGCGTCATCAGCAGCTCGAAAGATGTCAAATCAGATGGTAAGGGTTCTATAGCAGGTTAAGAAGACTAAATTGGCAATACTGCACGAATAGTGGCTAGATCTGGAATTGTTCCATCAAAAATTTCAAGGCCAAACTCAAAATCGATCTTTAGAAAGTTACGGAGGAAATCTTCCGCCTAGAGAGAGCATATCTTTGAGGTTAAGGAGTAAAGCATCACTGCCACTCCTGTCAATGCAGCGATAAATACAAGTATACTCAGCTGTCCCTATCCTAGAAGCCCCAGAGGGCAGTGCTCAATAGACATCCCTGCAGAAGCGCTTCAGCGCGATCAGAATATAGAGCTCCTCCAAGAAATCCAGCAGCCAACCATAAACCCATCTCAAATCTGCTACTGTTCCCACTCCATTGGTCCAGAACCTGGCCAGTCTCAGACTATAATCAACTCAACGCAAGGGCAGCGAGGTATTGAGCGCGAATGGCAATGAAAACATGGCATGCATCACTCCCGACGCTTGCAGCTGTCCAGCAGGCCTCAAAGCAGCAGCTAAATCACAGAGAATCGACAGGAAGGTAAGCAAATTCTATGGATTTTGACACTTTTATAGATGATTCTAAGTTTCCTAAGTCCATTAAGGGGAGTAATCAAGCAACCCAAGCTGTAGTCGATGCAATTGAGGCCTTACCATCATTCACTTATACTCCCATCGCAGTCGCGAAGCAGCAAGTCAACCAGCGGTTGGGGTCTTACGGGGTCTTGGCTCGAAATTTCTCAATTACCAAGGAATCCACTAAGAGATAGCAATTTTCGATGAGCTTTGTGGCAGCCATCACCAAGGACCAGCTGATCTCTAGCCAAATCATTGAGGGGGCCTTCGATGCTGTGCTATTCGAGAACTTCCTCTATCACACCCTGCGCCAGCTGCGCACAGACAAGGATCTCGCCCAGAAGAAGTTCGTGCTGCTCATGGACAACGCAGTCATTCACAAGTATTCAGAGGTGCTGGAGACTGCTAGGAAGTTCAAGGTGACTGTCCTTTTCAATGCAGAGTACTCACCCTGGCTTAACCCCATCGAGCAGTTGTTCTCCTACATCAAGAGGCACCTCCGCTAGGAGCAAGCAGACAGCAAGTAAGTATTTTGGGCCTAACTTTTCATAGGATCCACCTGGTGAAGCGGCTTTCGCAGATTCTGAAGGCAATGACCAAGACAGACGTCAACAAGCTCTGGGCTTTCAGCGTGAAGCAGTGGTGCAGCACCATCAAGCATGGATTTGTGTGAAGTTGAGCTGAATGATGATGAGTTGAGGAGCTGGAGCAATAGAACTGACCAATACAACCATAGACAGCACTTGAATCGTCAAATTTATTGATTAAAAGCCCCCTTATTACATATCACACTTTTAAATTTTAATTTTAACTAATCAAACCAAAAATCCAAAAACCTCTCTAATTTTCGCTCATTAAAATCGTCATTTTGTCTCCTCCTCCACTAAAGCTGCCGAATTTGGTGCTCAAACAGTCGAGCAGGACTTGAAAGTTGCTGAGCTGGGGGTTTTAAAACATGGAGAATACGACAGGGTCTCAAATTTCACAAAACACTCATCAAGCAACGAGTTCTTGACCATTTATGGTGATTCCACTCTCGATCGATGAAATTTGGTCACAGATTTTGATAACAGTTGATGATTTTATCAAACAGAGAGTAAAATTTGCTTCTGGTCATTCAACTAGTGAATTTGACAAAAAATTTGAAGATCCTGCTTTATAATGGGCAATCTCACTTAAATTATCAATAAATCTAAAACAATTAGCTATAAGTGTTAAAATACAAACGAAATCTAAAGTTGGTTAAAATTAATATAAATAAAAATAATTTTGATTAATTTCTACAATTTCCTATTTTTATCTATTTTAGCAATATTTAAATAGAATTATAAACATAAGAGTTAAGGATGTTATTTAGAGTGAAATAAAATATAAAATAGAATAACTATAAGTATTTAAAGCTTTTATAATACATATGTAAGTAATTTAAATAAAATAAAATTTTTAATTTCGTTTTATTTTAGTCAATTATTACATTCCTACTTTAAATATTTGTTTGATTAAATAGCTTAATATCGAGACCTATTTAATATATAATTTTATTTATTCATAATGAAATTTGGAATATCTCTAACTCCACTGAAGTTTAATTAAAACCAAAATTATTTGATTATTAGTCAATCTAACACATAATAGACTCTTGAAAGCGAATAACCACCACAAAGAAATATAAGAGAGGGTGATATATGATAATGATTTATTTTTTAGAGAAATGAGGCTCCGTTACAAGTGCTTGTATCTATTGCATAGATGGAATAACAAACTTTTGTATAAAATTTACTGTCCAAAATATCACCTAACTCCTTTAATAGCAATAATCATTGGTACTCGTTGAGAATTTAAAGGTCTATACAAGCTTATTTAAGAAAGTACTTGCTTTTTTATGCGAAGTAACTACTTTGTTAAAACCACATTTTTCTTATAGCTCATAATAAAATTACAATGAACAAAAGTGTAAAATAAATAAATAGCATTGAATACATTGGCTCGCATCGCTTAAATAAATTTTGAAAATCTTTGTAACTGAAGAAGAGGAATAATGCTGATTTAATTCATTGAGAAGCTATAAAAGATTTGAAAACTTGAGAACTCCATCGGTGATGGTGCTAAGCAATGTTCTGATATTAGTATAGATACACTGGAATACAATTTGGAAAAATAAATAAATACACCCTTTTGTGAGCGGTTTAACGATCAATCTAATTGGAAATCGTATACCCCACATCAATACAATTAAGTATTCCACATAAGATAAAACAGAAATTCAACTTATGGTCAAAAATATTGCCACAAAACCATAATAAAGATACACACATGTGAAAAATATCCTGGATAATTAAGGGTAGGTAAGAGAAATGTATAATTCAATAATCTCGGCCTAGGACGCTTATCTGAATCGGGCATTTTATATCCTATTGTGTTTTAATGGAGACCCGAATGTACATTACCGATTCAAAGTATTTTCGGAATTTTCTTCATAATAAGGAAATTTTCAAATAGAATGAAATTTATATTAAGCCAGATTCTTCTTATTTTAATTAATTTCAAGAATAATCATAATTATAATAGATAAAAATGGAAGAGTTAATTGGTATTTATTATAGGCATGAAGATTGAATTATTTAATTTATGTTAAATAGTACTTTAAAGTTAATAATAAAATAAAGTTTCTGTAAATAATTTTAACATTGTATTTTATTTTTCAACCTTCGCCAATTTTTAAAAAGTAGGAACGCTTGAAAAACTAATTAAATATACTTAAATATTGTAGTTTAAAGATTTTTAATGCTCTATCTTTATTAGCTTAATAAAAATTTATTAAAATACTTTTAATCGTTATGCCTATGGCAAATTATAATAGGGATTCTAAATTATATGCAAGAAGCTCCTAAAGACTATAAAGGCAATAAAAAGAAGCTCTAAAACATTTTTTGAACAGTCTAAAGGCATTTAATATCTCGAAAGATCTCTTTGCTATATTCAACAAAATCATTGATGAATTCCTCAACTATGCCAAATCACAGACTAGTAGTGTCCAGTAAGATAATCACAAAGTAGGTTGCATATAGTGAGAAAACGAGTTACTAGGATAATTGTGAAAAATGTTTAGTATTAAAATAAGTTACTAGGTTGAAAGATCTAAAGCACTTTTAAAATTACTATTGTTTGATTGAATTTAAATCAAAATTCAGAAAGAGTATTCAAATTCAGATGTATTAATGCATAATTTACATCAATTTAATTAATCTCCGAGTCTTACATAGTCTTTCAATAATCTCTCTATTTAAATAAAAAATATTAATGAGATTTAGTATCTCAATAGTGTTAACACATTGATTATTTAAGAATATCAAAATTTTGCTATGAAGAAAAATAACTAGTCAGTTTGTTTAATGTCTGTGTCATTCTCTTTTAGTAATAAGTTAAGTCATATTAAATCAAATATAATTCTTGAGAGCTTATAATGTAGACTTATTATTAGAAAAATGTCTTTTTATTATCAAATAATTTTGTGCACGTGTAATTTCCCAGACATTTAATGATTAAAAAGAAATTCTTTTTGGAATGTTTCTGGTTTTTATTTTTTTCTATCTTTTTTTTTCAACTTAATTTTCTATAACTAGCAAAGATTTTTCTTTGGTAAGTACATTATTTCTTAAAATCTTATCAAAATTGATTGCGTATTTTTTAAATAATAGTTTTTTCCTATTTGAATTCAATTATATCCTGACTATGGGGTAAACTACTTAATATCTTAGACAATAATGAACTAAATTTTTAATAAAATATTTAAAGGATGATTGATATATCTATTGACTAAATGATTTGTTTTCAAATATTCTAAAAGTAAAATTGCAAAGTGTTAAAATAATTTAATTATAGAAAGTATAGATCAGGAAACTACTTCATTCTCAGCAATTATTTATTTAATATAGCCTAATTTGTTGCAGATAAATGAATTTTAATATATTAAGGATATTTTAAATATATATAATTAAGCTTGAAAGATATTCGACAATATTTGCTTGAAAACTTAAATATATCAAAAAGATTCAGTCAATAAATATGATATATTAGGAGTAAATTTTCTTTCTTATTTTAAGGTTTAAAGATTCAAAGAAATTTAATTACTTTATTAATATATACGCAATATAATTTGAAATTAATACAATAAATTTTAATCTAATTAGTTTATTATTATATTTAAAGAAGATTAAGCATACTTTCAATAATTTATCTTGATTAACTTCAACTCACATGATTTGATAAAAGTAAGTTCGAGTAAATAATGATAAAGACACTGAAATGTAAGAATAGTATAGCTCGCCCATATAAAACTATGAGCATTTGAAGAAAAGAAGTCCTTAAATCTCAAGAACATTCTTAATAATTAAAAATGAAATAGTTTATATGAGTCTCTCATGATGACTAGTTAAGTAAAGACTTTTAATAGCTAAAATAACTTTTATATGGGATTTGTGACTCAATCCTGTCAATTAATCAAGAAATAAACATCTTAAGTGACAGTTTATCAGTATTTATATCAAGAATTGACTATAATAATACTAAACAAAATTTTCAAAGGATGATGATAACGTGCAAGATGTAAAAAAGTATTAATTTAATATTTTTATTTGGGAGATTCAAAAAGGTAAATGAAATTAAAACATAAAAAGGGAAAGAATTATAGAGTTATTAAATGCATATTTCACAGCATCCACCAAGGGATTAAGACTATCAGGCAGAAGATTTCTAAACTAATAAAATGATTATTAATTAAAATATTTAAACTCTTGATTAAGTTCAATATAAATATCAAAGCTATATAGATTTATATAGTATATTTATTTAAATATTAAATCAAGTTATTTTTAGAAGTCATATTGTGAACAGATCAATGATTAATAAAATAATTATTTCTATTCCATAGAAAAATTAATTCTATTTGAATAAATTAATTGCTATCTTCAGATACTAATTTTATTTCTTTAGTAAAACAGGAAATTACCAATAAAAATTTTGCACATTTGTTTCTTAAATAATTGGCCTGAAATGAAAGGATGATATTGATAGTAAATGTTAAGTATTACACAAGATTTATACGAACAATTAGAAAATTAAACCATAAATAATATCAGACACAAGGAACTTAAAGAACTCAATATTAGTAAAAATTGTATTGCAAGTTCTCAGAAATCAATAATTAAACAGAAAAAGTCATCAGTTTTCTGTTATATTGCAAGTACAATTTTTCATAGCTTAAAATATTTTCTAAAAATATTTTTACTAAGATTGAGAAACTGAGAAAAATTATAAAAATTAGAGAGTTAATGGTTTATTTATTTATATAAAAGGCTTAAGAATTGGAAGCTTTGAAAGAACATCGATATTTTTATGATTTATAATATCCTAAGAGTGTACTGAATTATTGCATTAAGTGTAAAATCAATAGAAGATATTTATATCCCTTCAAGAGTTATAGCTAAATACATTCATTTATAAACAGAAATTCTTCTAGAACATTAATAACTATTAATAAAGTGAATATTATATCAAATATCGAGAATAAAATATGTGAAATTCTACATAACTTCAAAGATTAGTTAGTTAATATTTTTATTAATTTCCATATTAAATTGTGTGTGATAAGATAAGAAGCTTGATGTAACGAATTAAATGTTAGGAAACTCCAGTTAATGAAAGTAAATTGCTTTATTAGTAAAGTTTGCAAATAAAAATAATTAAAAAATGCTTGATCAGATTTCAATGATAAGAAAATGATATGTATAATTATTTGATAACTTTAAATAATAAAAAGTACATTTTAATTTTTTTAAGTTAATTTTGTTTTATAACATAAAATAGCAATCATTTTGTACGATCAGTCATTTCCATTCTGCTAATTTTAATAATTATTGTGTATTTTTTATTTAAATAATAATGATAAGTTTAATTTTATTAATATTTTACTAGTTAAGTTAGAAAATTTTGACGGTTTTCAGTCTTTATATAATAAACATCTTTATTATAATCCGATTGTATTTTTACTAATGAGTTGCTTATGCTTACTAATTATTGCTTATTTGTTTTAATATAATTTTATATAATTTATATTATATATTTATATTCTTTTTCCATAATATTCTCCCTGATCTTTAGTGCCAAAATGAAATACTTCTTTAGGAAAAACAGCTTTCTTCAATTATTCATCATGTAAATCCAACAAATCTAGAATATTTTATGTTTCAAGAGCTGCTTGAACTCATCGTCTCTACCTGCATGAATTAAGATTTGAGTCAAATTGGGAACTATACTTAACACTCAAGATCATTTGTTACGAAGTGAAGTTTTATATATTCTTGCTTGTATTTTCCATAAATAATGTACAAACCAGTATTCAAATACTAAAAAAATTATAAGGTAGAGATACAAAGAAAAGCCTTTTGATCTACTGAGAAATCATCTTTTAGTATGTAAAAGTTTTATTGAATTCGAAAGTTGTTTGTTAGGTGACGTACCAATATCACTTAGGAGTTTCTAATAGAGCTTAATATTACTAAGGCCTACTGAGGGCAAGTATGGGCTACTGGGCGTAACGCATGAGGGGCCAGTCGGCGGGGTTCAAACTGTCTACTACTACAATCCTCAAGTGGGCTTGGACTCAAGGATTTCTCTGCATAGATGAGCTTTCCTTGCTTGAGTTCAGCTTCCTAGGGAAATAGGGAGCAGGATGAAGGTAGTCTCTGCCTTAAAAAGTGAGAAGATAAAAACTATTTAAGCCAACGATAAGGAATTTTCTTACACACCTGGTTAGAGTGCTGAAGCTACATCATCGAAATGACAGGGGTTAGGTTTCCCAGCAGCCGTGGGACCGGTAAGCTTTTCTATCAACTCCCTGTCACCGAATCGTGTCCTGCGAGCTCTGTTTTCCGGTTTGTCTCTGGTAAAAATTCATGAGAGACAAGGCAATAGAGGAAGTGGTTTTTCGGAGTTTTCTACTTTTTGACGACCACTTCACGGAATCAATGCGTCAACTCACTCAGATACGTCTATGTCACGACTTAGATTGATGGTTAAATTTTTATTATAAAACAGTAATATGTTAAATTTATTTGATTTTAATCATTAAACACATCATACACATCTTTCAGTATGTAGTTAGAGTTAATTCATTCGATCTCTGGATCTATGATATTACAGCATGATAATTGTTTTGTTTATTTTTAATTTAGAATAATAATGCCAATTTAGCTTATCTTCATGGTTATCAAGATTAATTAGTAACATTAAGACATTAATTAGAGATTCTTGTCTATACTTCAAATTACTGATATGCCTCATTAATTATTATAATGAAACTAATATTACCTTTCTAAGAATTCTATTCCTTAGTTTTCTTAATAATAATAAATAAAGAATATTATTTAATAATAATGGTAAAATACTCCAAAATACTTCACTAATTTCAGTTTTATTAAAACATTTTGATAAATTTATTTTGATCCTACTTAGAAGAGAGATGTATTTTACTATATTTTTACAACACAACAATAAATTTTATATAAAAATAATAAATATTTCCTTACCCATTGTGGTAAAATATATTCACTATCTTGCCGTTATTGTATAAGTAATTTTAATAAAATAATTATATTTTATATATTTTTTATAATTGTACCTTAAATTATTTGCAAAGATATTCAGAAGTTATTTTTTCAGACTAAATTCAGGAAACTGACTCTCCATATTATTTTCTTAGCTTCTGTTTTATCTTGATCTCTGTTTTTTGTTGATTAATTGTTTACACATTTTAATTATAATATTATAGTTTTAAAGTTTAAACTTTTTATTTCAACAGTTTTTAAATGGATGAAACCAAGGAAAGCTTTAAAAGTTAAATCAATCACAAATTCGTTCTCAACTGAATTCAAGAATTTTGCTGAAAATAGTTTTAACCAAAGTATTATGAATTCAATTAAACTGCAAAATATTTTGATATCTTAATAGCATTAATAGTCTTAATAAGATTTTATTTTGTAGCACATGCTAAGTAGCTGTATCAACTGGATTCTTTTTATTGTGTTAATAGAGAATTATTCTATTTTCTGCATTTGAATAGGATTACAAATCTCACACGATTTATCGTAATGTTCTTTAGTGCCTTATTTTTATTGTTGGTGGTAAACGATAAATTTTATATTTAAATTAAGTGATTTCTTGAACATTATGATTGATCGACTATGCTTGGTGTATTGAATCTGGTTATTTTATGAGTAAGGAGATTAACTCATTTGCTATCAGCATCAGTTTCAATTAAAAACAATTTTATTGCTTCAATATTGATCCAAATGCTTTACAATAAGGTTAATGAGTCATTATATCTTTGATTATGCACTCTATTTACTGCCTAGTTCTGAATCCATTTCGTTTATAAAACGAATGGCAATATTTTCAAGTAATTTTAGTCGGATCATATGTCTGGTCTTGTTTGAAATATAAATAGTTTGCTTTTTACCTCAATTTATAAATTACTTTTTAGTCCAAATAATATTCTCTGAAGATCTCTTAGAATGGTAATCTATGAAATGATATATCTTTATAAATTTTTCGTTTTTCATTAATTATTGTAGGAATATATTCTAAATTTGGAAATTAAATTATATTTAAATTTATAATTAATTAAATTATTGGTAGTTATAGATGGCCATTTTAAACGATCTTAAGATCATTCGACAAAATATTAAAAATAGCTGGACTTTACTACTGGCGGGCTAATTTATATCATCCCTCGAGCGAGTTAACTTGAATTTAATTAAACACCTCTTATTTTATTATATTATACCCTCACATTAAAGTCAAATTATCTCTGTCTGGGGATGAGATAAAATAGTCCTGCCAATAGTAAAGTTCAGCTAATTTTTAATTCTCTATCGAATGAGCCAAATGTCGTTGTATGCGCCAACTTTAACTAACAATAATTTAAATTTAAATATATTTAATTTCTCAATTTCGAATGTATTCCCACAAAATTAAATAGCTTATATAAATATTTAATTAAAATAATATTAAATTAATTTTAATTTAATTGAATTAAAATGTATTATATCAATAATTTAAATGATTAAATAGCTCCTCCCAATCAATCAGCAATATTAATATTTAAGGATTACCAATACCTTTTAAGTCCTTTGATTCACATATAAATTCATGACTTCTTATAATTAGATTTCATCACAAGCACCAAAGTTAAATTGAATGAAATTAGAATGCCTAAATATTGCAACTATTCTTTCGTGATGTATTTCAGTTTGATTAATTCTTAATGTAACTAGTAACTTAATTAAATATTAAAAAAATGATATAATATGTGTTTCTTAAAGGAATATTAAATTTTTAAATCT
Source organism: Oxytricha trifallax (assembly GCA_000711775.1). NCBI lineage: Eukaryota > Ciliophora > Spirotrichea > Sporadotrichida > Oxytrichidae > Oxytricha > Oxytricha trifallax. The sequence continues at coordinate 13,123 of ARYC01020862.1, forward strand.
AATTGTTGATAACTTCTTCTTGAGAATGCTTATAATAAGCTATAGTTCTATTACTAAAATATTTTCGGAATTGGTCTAGGTCGTATACTGATAAAAGATTAAATTGCAAATAAATTGGTTGCACAATATTTTATTTAAATTTAGGTTTAAAGAATTACATATTTATCATATATTTTAAAATAATTGAACCTATCTTGAACTCTATCTACTTGAAATCTCACTCCCTATTTTCTTATAAAGCTTTTGTCTATTAGTTTTGCCAGTAGAGTATTCAATCTTATTCAGAGAATTCTTTTTATTTTGTTCTTTAGTTTCTTGAAACTCTACCCATTTCTTGGCAGTCTTATATTTACTATTTCTTTGGCTGCTGGGTATTGCCTTAAATATAAATTATGAATATAGCTAAAAAATGAATAATTATGAAAGAATAATATATAAACTAAAATTAACGAAAACACTACCTTCCCTATTATTTAATGTAAATATCATATTTTAGTTCAAATTTATAAAACTTTATAAATGGTTCTTTAAAGTTCATGATTAATTTTTATTGTAAATTTAATTAAATTCAATAAATTTCATAAATATTTTATTAAATAAATCAGACAACATCAAGATAAATTCTACAGATATATTTGATTCACATAAATAGAGCAATATAAATAACTGAAAATACTTAATTTTCAATATAAAAATATATTTCATTTAATGAAGAAGTAAACTAATCTATTTTAAGTCTTCTTAGTGGAATGATTTTAAAATCAAGTAAATTGATGATATTATTTTGATTTTCATATTTATTCAACGAAAAATGGCTAAAAACAATGATTTAAAGAAACTTGTTTCATTTCTTAATTACTCTTATTTATCGTCCATTATTAGATTCGAATAGCATCAAACTTTAATTAATATTCTTTATAAATATATAAACAGGATTGCTAGCTTTTTTCAGGATATTTATGATTTCTATAATATATAAAATATTAATGTTTAGAATTCATTTTTGCATAAAGCTACATTTATGATGGATAAAAAGAAAGAATTATTGCTTTTAAATTATAAAACTTGAATTAAACTAAAGTCTTGTGTTTAAATTATTTAAATAAAATTTATTTAGCGAAGAAAGCAAATGTTACTAACGTAATTATACTTATTATAAGATGAGCCATATTAAGCTTTTTATTAATTATCTTTGTAGACATACAAGGTTAATTTTAATAATTAAATTATAACAAAAATAATAAATTAACTATTTTTTATAATTCCAAAATTCCAATTCATGGAATACAGGAATTTCTCAATGGAAAACAAATTTAGTCAATATCATTATAGCGACTATTCAATTTTGTAGCTCATTTTTTGTTTTCATAAAACAAAATGCATGGTATCAAATATTGGGCTATCGAGATCCTCAAATGATGGCATCTATTTTCCCTTTTATATCGAAAATTGGTGAAAATTTTGGAAATATTATGGTTATCCAATGCTATTTTTATGCTTTAATTATTTTAAATAAGATTTTAAGGGTGTTTTGAGAATTAACATGTAAAAAATGAAAGAAAAATTTGAAATTTGCATTTAATAAATTTTATTTATTTAAAATGTAAAAAATTCCTTATTTTATGCATAGGAGTCGATTTTGGAATATTTAAACTTAGTTGATTCAGCACTATCTTATCTCAGATATAGCTGACATCAAGTCTTGTTTAAAAAGAAAACTTAAAATTGGGTAACTCAAGTAGGGATTTCTAAATTCCAGGTTATTTGGAGAAAATAATATCTATTTTTGGTAATACTTCATTAACCGTTATAAATGTGATGCTAACCTCAGCTGACTATTCTTTCTCTTTCCTATTTTATAAAATTACTTTATACTATAATTCTTGATATATTAACTCTCACAATCCGCAGAGATGATGATATTATGACGCATTTTCTAATGAGATTATTTTAGGCATTTTTAATTACTTAGATTATCTTTAATTTTTTATATTTCCTTGATGTTAACTTCAAATGCCAAATAACTGCCTTAATTTGGTTTCTTTCATTGAGAAATAACGTAAGAAAAGATTATAAGTTAGGAATGAGAATCCATAGATAGCGTGGGATTGTTGATAGAGAGAGAGAAGAATAAATGTATCATAAAGAAGAGTTGAAACCAGTTTATGATCTAAAAAATATTCTTCTAGAATTTCACTGTTTACAGACAAAAGATCCATTTATTAAATCATATAGTTTGAAAATAAATCTAAGACTTTTTTTTTTAAAAAAACTGCGCAAATTTAATATAAATTGTATTTTGCATTTATTGTTGAATAAGTATATTGATTTTGCCAAAAAAGTGAAAAATGAATTCAAGTTCCCGAGATCCATGACTCGAATTGAAAACTTTTTTTCATTTTCGAAAAAATTAAAAATGCCCTCCAGAGACTTCTCGACTCAACTCTATTGTTAATTGAAGGTTGTTGATCACGTATATGCAATTAAAAAGGCTTTTTAGATAAGGCATGACAACGAACAAGTCCTTGTAAGATTTGATGTTACTCTAATAGGTAATTTCGTAGTCTGAGAAGCCCCGTATAGGAACTGAAACCCACTTTCGATACTATCTCAGAGAGTTAGCATCATTAAATCATGGGTTTCCTCGGTAAATTGAAGCAGAATTGAAAAAA